>OZ030021.1:14055000-14180000 GCA_964023405.1 Apodemus agrarius
CACCACCAACCACCGCCCGGCCCCTTTTTAACTTCTATTTGGACATTCGCACCCAGACCTACTGCTCTAGAGGGTCCAGACCTCACCCTGCCTCCTTGGCATCCAGCCATGGGGAGAGCTCAAGGCTATTAGCATGCCAACAGCAGAGGTAGAGCATGAGCACTGCTCTGGGAGTTTGGAGCTAAGGTTGACAGACACGTGGGCAATACAAAGTCACAAAGGAGTTATGGCTGAAGTAATCTGCGACAAAGCACATAAAGGCCTCAAGGACAACAGTGACCCGTTCTCTGTCCCCTTGTACCTTGGCGTCTGCCTGTGTGGGGCTCCCATTCCCTCAAACGCGTGCACATGCAGCTGGAGGCTCTGCCTTAGACATTTGGAGCCAAGCTTAAGCTCGCAGCCGTCCCCTCTGTTATATTTATATCGGTGTGAAGTTATCCATAATCTGCCACGGAACTAGCAGAATATGCATGGGGATAAGTGCTTCGTTCTGTGAGACAAAGGCAGCAGGCGGGGCCCCCGCAGCGTCTCTCCTTAGGCGAAAGGTGAGTGAACTCCAGGAGGGAACCAGAGTAGAGCAGGAGTCTGTCTGCATGGACTTCTGATCTCAGCCCTCCAAGGCCAGCCATGAAATGAGCCTCATAACTGAGGAGCACAGGAAATATTCAAAGCAGAGGCATGCACCACCCCAACCTGAGCAAACAAACAGATTCTGAGGCTGCTTAAGCACATCCCTTCCTCAAAAGCCAATCCTCCTCTTCCTCCTCCTCCAAGGATTCTCTGGCTGTCCTGGAACTCCTTCTGTAGATCAAGGCGGTCTTGAACTCAAAGATCCGCCTGTCTCTGCCTCCAAAGAGTTGGAGATGAAAGGGGTGTGCCACCACCGCCAGCTCTCACTCTCTTATTCAAGGGGAAGACTCGTAGTTCTAAATTTACATCTTCTTGGTTAAAAGAGCAATTTTATATTATCCCGATGCCAACTGAGAGGAGGTATAGTTCCTCGATCTGTTAGAAGTAATAACCTACTTCCCACAAGGAAGAAATAGTATGCAGTGTATGATTGTGAGGGAGGGAAGAGCGATAAAGCCTCAGCCAAAATAGTAACAAGAACCAAAAGAACGCAGAGGGCTGGCTGTATACTAGAGACAGAGCGCTTGCCTAGCATGCATGAGGCCTTGAGTTCAGCTCCTACCACAGATACACAACACACACACACACACACACACACACACACACAAATGGCCTAGAAGAAACTGGACTGAAGGAATACAATCACATCTAGGTTTGAATCCAAAAAACAGATACACATGTTGCCTAAAGTCCATGGTACTCTTTTTTTAAAAGATGTATCCATTTTTATTTTAAGTGTATAAGTGTTTTGACTGCATAAATGTCTGGGCACCGCATATATGCAGTGCTCTCAGAGCCAGCAAAGGGTGTCAGATCCACTAGAACTGAAGTCACAGAGGGTTGTGAGCCACCACATGGATGCTGGGACCCAAACCTGGGTCCTCTGCAAGAGCAGCAGGTGCTCTGAACACCTGAGCCATCGCTCCAGCCCACCGTGCTACCTTCTTGATGAGATAACGCTCCAGGAATCTAACCTCAGCCTCACACACATTCTGGTCTAAAGGAGGAGTAGCACTGCTTGAGAAGGACCAGAAACTCCATTTGTTTGTTTTGTTTTGTTGAGACAGGGTCTCTCTCTGTATGCAGCTCTGGCTATCCCGAACTAACCATGTAGACCAGGCTGGCCTTGAACTCACAGAGATCCACCTGTCTCTATCTCCCTAGTTCTGGAATTAAAGGCATGTGCCACCAAGTCCAGCAAGACTTTTTTTTTTTTAATATATTAAGTGATGGGGCAGGAGACTCACAGTCTAAGGAATATATGTAGTAATTTTGCAAGGTGTCTATGAAATGGTATGGGCTTTCCCACAACAGAAATCACTTTTCCAGCTCTTCTAGATAACTTGGTGCTCTGTAATTCAGTGGAAGACGCACACTGCCTCCCTGGAACTGCTGTTAGAGCCACAGGGTAATGACTCAGTCTCACAATACTGTGTCCCTACAGGTACCAATCGCAAGTCCTAGGTTGTCACCAATACTTCTGACCAAACAGCTATAATTTGAGGGTTTCAATAACTCCTTATCACATTAATTTGCTATAACAGCTCACAAAAACCAGGGGAATATATACTTATATATTTTCAGGTTTATTATAAAGGATACAGGCTGAATACAGACAGGGCAAGGTCTGGAAAGCCGCTCCTGTTTCCATGGAGATAAGGATACACCACTGTCTCTCTGTGCGAAAATCTATTCACTAGCCCCAAAGGTTTCCTGAATCTGTTATTTACTGTTTTGGTGGAGCTTCTATTATGTAAGAGTGATTGATGAAATAACTAGTCACTGGGGATTAAAGTCAATCTCCAGTCCCCCTCAGAAGGAAGTAGGGGGTGAGGGCTGGGATCTGTTCCGCTAGCAATCAGCTCCTTCCTGATGCTGTCTAGGGGTGTCACCTATCAGTCGTCTCATTGTCACATCAAAAGACACTCTAGCCACTGATTCTGCCCTGCCTACTTTTCCTGCATCGATGCCAGATATATGGATACACCAACGAAAGCAACTTAAGGGGAAAAGGGCTTATTTGGGCTCTGGGGCTGAGGTTAAAACCTATAAGAGTGGGAAAGGCACAACCGCAGGACCTTGATGTAGCTAGTCACATGGCTCGTCACATGGCTGGTCACACGGCTGGTCACACGGCTGGTCACATGGCTGGTCACATGACTGGTCACACAGCTGGTCACACGGATTGTCACACGGCTGGTCACATGGTAACATTCATCCAGATGCAGACAGGCAGGGCTGCTCATCAGCTCACTTTCTGCATTTCATACAAAATCTAGGATCCAAACCCAGGGGAAGGTGCCGCATGAAGCTAGGGTGGGCCACCATGTAAGATCTGAAAGAAAAATGGGGGTACCCCAGCACCCCATGCCTCGGAAACCAAACACTCACGAGAGACAGACCTGATGCAATTTGCAAGAGGAATTTTAATTTCCAGAGCTCTGGGGGTCACAGTCTCCCCACGCAGCGTAAAAGAAGTGAACCCGTGTGGGCTGGCTTGGATGGGCTTTTTATAGGCTTATAACAGAACCCGCCTACCACAAGCTTCTAAGCCAATCAGTTCAAACCATCCGAACCCACGCTCTCTGAGAACCAATCAGCCTCTCACAGAGGCCGGAAGAACTAGTTAAGTCATTTCCGCTTACGTGGCCACCACGCGCAGGGTCACGCCCACCCTCCCCCACTGGCAATAGGGGGACCTAAGCGCCCCCACAGGCAGGAGTTCCGCAGACCCCGCGGTGATTCTGCCAGCCCCCAGCCACGCCCGTCCTTGCCACAGCCGCTCCGCGGAGGTGAGACGGAAAAGATGCCAGGGACACTCCCAGCCCGAGGCTCGCAGCTGGACCCTGGAGGAAAGAATGGGCCAAACCTCCGCTCCCCTGGGGTCACCCCAGACTCAGGCACGGGGGATTCCCAGCTTGCAACCCTATCCTTTCAACCACACCACAAGTAACCGCACAGATGTTTCCAGAGCATGCCAAAGCCCTCAGAGGTTGTTCCTGGAGTCCTAGGTGATCAAAGATTCAATCCAGGGACACCACCAATAACTACAGACTCCCAAAGTCTTGGCTCCTGACTCAAGAACTTAAAACTAAAATCAAATCCCAAAGATGTCCCCACCACATGGGAATTACCAAGCTTCCAACTTAGAAGCCTCCACGGAGTAGAAATCAAATATATATTTCTTACTATGTCACGTATAGACTTTGGGGGAGGAAATTTTATTTATTTGTTTATGTATGTATTTATTTATTCTACCAGAAGGTATGGGGGCATCTGACATTCTGGATTTTAACATAAAGGGCTGGAGCGAGAAGTTTTAACTGATGATGAAATGACTCCTTCCCTGAGAAATGGTCTGTGAAAGACCAGTGTCACGGATGGTTACATTTTTTTTTAATTAGGAAGATTTTAACATGAAGAGATAATTTATGGTTTCCTACTGTTAGAAAGGGTGTTGTACAACGAGAGGAAGGCGCTTGCAGTGTAGTAGAGAAGTCTCTTGGGGACAGCACCTAGGGGCTCAGGAGCACCTCCCCTCCTCTTCTAAGGAGTGACTTCTGCAGGGTTAAATTGTTCTGCTTGACTCTGGCCGTTTTGTGTAAGCCACACTGAGTTATTAGGATTAGACACCAGATGTCTGAGTAAGGCACAGGATGCTTAGATTGTCGGTCTGACACAATCTAGAATCTCTGGGGAAGCACACCCTGGTTCTAAGTGGCACCATTTCTTGCTCTGGGTGCCCCACAGAACGGATAGAAGTGTGCCTGCTAAGCAGGGGAGGGCACGCGGGCACGCACTCGCTCTCTCTACGCTTGGTGTGGACATGACCATCTGCCTCAAGTGTTTGTTGCGCTGGGCGGTGGTGGCACACACCTGTAATCCCAGCTCTTGGGAGGCAGAGGCAGGCAGATTTCTGAGTTTGAGGCCAGCCTGGTCTCCAGAGTGAGTTCCAGGACAGCCAGGGCTATACAGAGAAACCCTGTCTCGAAAAACAACAAAAGTGTGTGTTGCCTTGACCTCCCCGCAATGATAAAATGTGATCTGGAGCTGTGAGTCATACAAACCCTGTCTCCCTCCTGTTCCTTTGGCCAGGATATTTGATCACAGCAACAGAAGTCCAGCTAAGATGGGAATCGTGGGTTTGTCTGTATCTAACCGGTTGTGGCTTGATTGTCAGAGTGTGAGGCTCTGGCGGGTACTTCTGGTCTTTGTCTCTTCAGACCCTGTAGACATAAGACAATAGTTATTGAATAGGGGCAAACCATTCAGGGGAGTTTTTAATTTTTACTTTAAAGGTATTATTTGTGTGTGTGTGTGTGTGTGTGTGTGTGTGTGTGTAATGTATGTGTGCATTCAAGTCAGTGTGCCATGGCATGATCTTGGAGACAACAACTGTCCTCTAACAAGACCAAACCTCCTAAACCTTCTCAAGTAGTGTCACTCCCCGGTGACTGAGCATTCAAATAGATGAGCCTATGGGAGCCATTGTATTTAAACCACCACACCCTGTTTCAAAACAAAACAAAACAAAAACCCCTGAAAATATGCCCTTAAATGTTATCAGTTGTTCATATAAGAAAACATGGGCAGCTAAGTGATGGTGACCCACACCTTTAATCTCAGCACTTGACAGGTGGATTTCCAAGTTCAAGGCCAACCTGGTCTACAGAGTGAGTTCCAGGACAGTCAGGACTACACAGAGAAACCCTGTTTCAAAAAAAGGAGAGGGGGGGAGGGAGAGGAAGAGGGAGAGGGAGAGAGAGAGAGAACAAAAATACAGGCACAACTGTAAGAAAACTTAATTTTTAGAAGCTCTTCCAGTTGGGGTCTGGGGTTGTTGTTTGGTTTTGAAACCTCACAGGGGACGGGATGATTTTGCCTTTGTCTTTGTGAGATATAATTTGATGATATAGTTCAGGTTAGCCTGGAACTCAATATCAAACTGGTAGCAATCCTCCTGCCTCAGCCTACTTCCTAACTGCTGAGGTTAAACAATCGGGCTATCCTGACTGCTTATAGTTAGTGTTTGTTTGTTTGTTTGTTTGTTTGTTTGTTTTAAAAGCAAAATCCTTGCAGAAGGTATACAGGAGAAAGAACCAAGGAAACTTTGTGACGTAAGCAGATGTGGAAGACGGCCATTGGGGAAGGCCGTACAGTGGCCGTACAGTGTACAAAGCACAGAGATATACGGTGATGAGCCCAGCTCATTTTCAAAACCTAAACATGCCGGTGTAACTGGCGTCCAGATCCGAGTTCAAAGCATGGCCAGACACCCTCAGCTGACTCCTTCCGATGAGGAAGTCTCCAGTCGCCCCTCCTCCTCAACTCTCCCCTCCGCTAACTCTGTCTGCCCTTCATTTTGGCAAACACTGGGCACCATCATAAACTGACTTTGTTAAGGTACAGGCTTCAGGCATTTAAAGTATAAAATTAAATATGGTAAAATAGAGATAACGAACAGTCCCGCCATCTCTGGAGATCTCCTCATGTCCTGTGATCCTTCCTTCCTTGTCCACAGACATTGTCTGGTCTCTACGGATGGTTCTGGTTTCTAGGATGTAATACAGCTGGGAGCACACATCACATGCCTTCTTCCTGGAGGGCGGGAGAGACAGGGTACACAACTCTAAAGGTGGAGCGTGCTCCATAACTTCAGCGCTTAAAGGCCTGAGCTCAGCCCTCAGACCGTATAAACTAAGAGTGGTAGAACACACTTGTAAAACTAGCACTTGAGGTGGAGGCAGGGGGATCAGAAGTTCATGATCATCCTCTGCTATAATGTGCAGCTAGTCTGGAAGACTCGGGACAATCTCAATAGCTCCAACCCAACCAAACAAGTCCTTCGCCCCTTGGTTTATTTGGCCTAAATTCTTTCACCTGACATAACGATTTTGAGATCTGTCTGCGTTTTGGGTTTGAGGACTTGTTCTTTGATGTCGCTGAGGGATAGATATCCTCACATATGACTGCACCAGGATTTGTTTGTGTGTGCTCCTGTTGGCAACATTAGGATTATGGTTAATACAAGTTGCTACAAACAGAATGTGTAACAAAGTTTTTCAACACAAGCTCTCCTTTTTTCTTGGGCAAATTCCACGGCCAAATCATCTGCGGGAGTTGTGTTTAAGTTCTTCAGATGCCAAGCTGTCTTGCAAAGCTCTCTGCCACTTTGTAAACTCAGCAGCAGTTTGCAAGAGTGCCAGTTTGGCCACATCCTTGCCAATATTTGATATTATCAGTCTTTTAAATGTGAGTCATTCTAATGAGTGTGTAATCAGATCTCCTTGTGGGTTTTATTAGCATTTTTCCTCATGAGCAGGGCCGGTGAGCATTTGTATACGTTTTGCGAGCAATTTCAGACTCTCCTTGTGAATCTCAGAGATCTTTCTTTTACGCGCCAGCCTCATTAAAAAGGACTTAAATAACGTTCCCAGCCAGGCTGGCAAGATGGCTCTGGTGGACGGCCTGAGTTTGCTCTCACCAACCCACACGGTGGACGGAGGGAATTCACACCCCCGAGTTGTCCTCTTACCTCCATCTGCGTGGTGTGCTGTCTCGCGTGCCCACACTCATGATTAGTGAATAAAATGTAAGAAATGGCCAAGGGTTAGCAAGCCAGCTCAGCGGGTAAAGGCCCTGGCTGCCGAGCCTGACCACCTGAGTTTGAGCCCGAGAACCCACAAAGTGGAAGGAGAGAATAGAACACACTCCAGAATGTTCTCTGACCTCCTCCACACATGCATCGTGGCACATGTACACCCGTACACAGACAAACACACTCACACACACACAATAAATACATCGAATAAGCATGTTCCTTTAAAAAAAAAGTTCAGAGCTAAGTGGAAATAATAGATGTGATGGTCAATGCCAACTCCCTAATGCCTTTACTCCTCCGCTGCAGGCTCTCTGACACCGTGCTCCTCCTCTGGCTCTCTAACACGGGTGCTCCTCCAGCCTTCCCTTTCAGGGGAGATGTTGTCTGTTTAACTGTGAGAAAGAGTAGCCCTTCAGAAGCAAAATACAGCAGTTTCAAGCCAGGCAGTGGTGGCGCATGCCTTTAATCGCAGCACTTGGGAGACAGAGGCAGGCAGATTTCTGAGTTGGGGGCTACCTTGTTTACAGAGTGAGTTCCAGGACAGCCAGGGCAATGCATGGATAGCTGTCTATGGTGATTTGAATGAGAATGGCCCCATGGGCTCATAGATTTGAATGCTGGGTCACCAGGAAGTGGCACCGTTTGACAGTATTAAGAGGTGTGACCTTGATGGAGAAAGTGTGTCACAGAGATCCACCTTGAGATTTCAAGGGCCCAAGCCAGGCCCAGTGTCATCTTCTTCCTGCGTTCACAACCAGACTGGCAAGAAGGCTCTGAGGATAAAGGCACCTACAGATGGATTTGACCTCAGGGATCCACATGGTCTCCAGAACCATCTCCGCCTGTAAGCTGCCGTGCACCCCTGCCATAAAAACAACAAACTAAACTTCTGAAACAGTGTGCAAGCCCCAGCTAAATGCTTGGGGCTGATTGTCGTGGTCACGGTGTCTCTTCACAGCAATAGAACACTGACTAAGATAACATCTCTTTCTTTTTTCTTTTAAACTTATAAGCTCTCAATGGGAGGGCAACAATCTCTGTTTACTCAGGACTTTGAGAATTCCCAAGGTGCAGGACTTTCTATGCTAAAGATGAGAAGTCCTGGGGAAACCAGAATGAGCTGGCCCTCCAAGGTAGGTCGTCCTTGGTTGCACAGATGAAGATGATTATTTCCCAAATGTCAGACAGATGGAGTCACCGGCTTGAGCTCTGACCGATGAAATCAAAGGGGAAATGGCGTATGAACTTCCAGAGGGGTTCACACTGAAGCAAGGCCCTCCACTTTTTTCTTCCCATCTTCCAACTGGATCAGAGAAAGGGGTGAAAAGAAGTATGGGCGTGTCCCGTCTGGGGATAAGGAGGGAGCAGGCTGTTACCGACAAAGCAGGCTGAGCAGGTGGCGCACAACTGTAATCCCAGGCAGGCTAACGTGGGAGGCTGGGGAGTTTTGGTGCCAGTGTCTTCCAAGAAAGATCCAGGGCCTACTTATTATGGGATGGCCCACCCAGCTTTTGTGTGTTCTAGGTTGCGTGATCTCCTGTGTTTCAGACCTCCTTTTACAGCTGCCTACTTAAAGAGTGTATTAGAACATAGCCAGGAAGGCCTGGAGACTTCAGGAAAGTTAAATAGAAAGAGGAAGAAAAACAAATGCTTGGTAAGCATTGTGAATGCTAAACATTTTGCTATGGTTTATGTCTTCTTAAGAGTTATTTTCTCTTTAAAACTGTATATGTGTGTGTGTTGGGGGATGGGCCACGGGAGTGCAGTGCTGGGGAGTCAGAGGCATGGGATCCCCGAAGCTGGAGCTACAGGCAAGTGTGAACATCTAAGCCTGAGGGGTTAGGTCCGCCCTAAAGGCAGAGCACAGTCTCAAACACTAAGCCATCTCTCCAAACCCTATTGCTTTTTCTCTAAGTGGGACGTTCCATTTACCCTTCATGAAAGAATACAGCAAGAGAAGTTGTTGAAAAGTAGAAGGAAACAGGAAAAGTAACAAGAATGGTGAGTTTTGGCTTTTCAGAAGGTGTCTTAAATCCACAACTAACGAGTTTGATCGCACTTGGTTAATTTTTGGACTGGGTTCGTAAAGAAGGTTATTGAATAATTTTAAAAGGCAGCAGCAATCCTTAGTTCCTAAAAGGACGCAGCAAGAAATGGTCTGGTTAGCTTGTCTAGGTTTAATTCTTGTTTGTTTATTTGTTTGTTTGTTTTTTTGAGACAGGGTTTCTCTGTCTAGCCCTGGCTGTCCAGGAACTCACTCTGTAGACCAGGCTGGCCTCGAACTCAGAAATCCACCTGCCTTTGCCTCCCAAGTGCTGGGATTACAGGCGTGCGCCACCACCGCCCGGCTAGGTTTAATTCTTAGGAAATGGTTGTTCGATGGTGTAGTGGCTATTCCTCGTTGTCAGCTTCACTACATCTGGAATGAACTACAATCCAGAAATGGAGGCACACCTGAGATCCAGATCTTGAGGCTGGAAGACATGAGCTTCAGACTTGGATCTTGACATAGGATGGCGTGTGTTTTTGATCTAGATCTTGAGGCATAGAAACCATGAAAAGCTTAGGCCCAGGCAAGGTAGTACATGCCTGTAGTCCCGGAAGACAGAGGCAAGCAGATCTCTGAGTTCAAGGCCAGCCTGGGACAGAGCAAGTTCCAAATCGAGGTGTAGTGGTACATACACATCTTTAATCTGGGCCATACGTTCTGCCGGAGGCCTACATAAAGACATTGGAAGAAGGAAGGCTCCCCCTTCTTTGCCTGCTTGCCCTTACTTGCCAGGATATCTGTTGGAACCTACGTCTTCAGAATTTTAGCTTATCCAGAAGGCCAGCTGAGACGCCTAGCTTCACAGAACTGAGAAACCGCTAGATTCTTGGACTTCTCATTCACAACTGCCAATTGTTGGGCTAGTTGGACTACAGACTGTTAAGTCCTCATGATAAATTCCCTTAATATGTAGAGGCACTCCCTAAGTTCTTTGACTCTAGAGAACCCTGACTAATACGGATGGGTAGATTTGAAAAAATGCACACCTTCGCCGGGCGGTGGTGGCACACGCCTGGTCTACAGAGTGAGTTCCAGGACAGCCAGGGCTACACAGAGAAACCCTGTCTTGAAAAACAAAACAAAAACAAAAATGCACACCTTCAACAAGGCCATGACAAGAACACACGGGGTAGCTCTGCAGACCTGTCCTGGGAACAGCCTGTGACATGCATAGATGTGCGTGACAGTACATGTGTGATAACTCTGCAGACAAGTTGGGGGTGTTGTGTGGTGAGGTGGTTTTATGTCTTAACTTGACACAAGCTAGAGTCATCACAGAGAAAGAGCCTAAGTGGCGGAAATGGCTCCATGAGATCCAACTGTAGGGCATTTTCTCAATTAGTGATCAATATGGGAGGAGGGTCCAGTCCGTGGTGGGTGGTGCCATCCCTGGGCTGCTAGCCCTGGGTTCTATAAGAAGGCAGGCTGAACAAGCCAGGGGGAGCAAGCCAGTAAGCAGCACTCCTCCGTGGCCTCTGCATCAAGCCCAACCTCCAGGTTCCAACCCTGCCTAAGTTCCTGTCCTCACTTTCTCCAGTGATGGACTGTGATCTGGAAGTATGAGCCAAATAAACCCTTTCTTCCCCAACTTGCTTTTTGGTCATGGTGTTTTGTTGCAGCAATAAAACCCTGACTAAGATGGAGTATTAGCGCGTAGTTACACCGTCATACCCAAGTGACACGGAATAGCAAATATCAACATCTACTTGAGTAGACATCTGAAGAATCATGCCTTGACCTGGCTAAACATTTTATCACTAGAGCTTGGAGAGCTGGCTTATGACTGCTTCCATTTCCAGCACCCACATCGGGCTCACAACTACCTATAACTCGCTCTGGGAGGAGAGATGCCTCTGATCTACATAGAATGCTCACACTCCTGTACTCTCATGCATAAAACCTGCCGCCCCCCTGCAAACATATACACACGTGATCAAAAACCTTAAAAAGGAACATCGATATCACTGAGAGTGCAGTAACCATGAAGTTGACAGGTGACACAGACCAAGGAAGATAGTTGCTTTTCTCGTTGCTGCTACGGGACACAGGACAGGAGGTGCCTTAGGGTCAAAAGGACTTACGTGGCTCACAGTTTGAAGAGCAGTCCTCCAAGGATGGGAAAGGCATAGTCCCCGGCAGCTTCACCCGCGGCGATGGGGAGGACCTGCAGCTGTGACCTCTCACCTTCTCACACACTCCCCAGAACGGAGAGCAGGAAGTGAATCGGAAGCTGTGGCCAGGCGATAAACCTCAAGGCCTTCTCTCTGGGTGACTCACTTCCTCTTGTTAGGCCCCGCCTCCCAAAGATATATATATATACCCAAAGATATATGGTATATATATACCATAAATACAGTCCATAGAGTAGAGATTACTACTATAGATTTTTGTATGACAGTTTATCCAAATAGCTAAAGCTCATCAAGGTGAACAAGGACCAAGAACTAGACAAATATTGCTGTGAACCCGAGTATACCTTAGGCATTTATAAATTTTAAAAATATACCTTATTTGAAATACATGTTACTTATCTAAATTTTTTTTTAGAAGCCTGGTGTTAAAGTGTTGGCAAAGACATAGTAGATAGGTGTAAGTTTCTAAGTCAGCTTTAGCTAATCTTTAACAAAAGTAGACCTTTGCAACCTTAATTTTTTTAATTAAAAAAAAATGTATGCCGGGCAGTGGTGGCGCACGCCTTTAATACCACCAGCACTTGGGAAGCAGGAGCAGGTGGATTTCTGAGTTCGAGGCCAGCCTGGTCTACAGAGTGAGTTTCAGGACAGCCAGGGCTACACAGAGAAACCCTATCTCGAAAAACATATATATATATATATGCAGTCTCTAACCTCAGTAAAGATGACTCCCAGTCACAAGGTTGCTTCTATACTGCTGAGGCTGTCAATCAGGATGGAGCCTAGTCAAATGGCTGTTATTTAAAACATCTATTTTCTTAGTAGTTCTATTTTTTAAATGAGAGTTGAATTCAAGTTACACACACACACACACACACACACACACACACCCTTAAATAAGAGTTAAATCACATATAATATGCTGTAGCAAATCAAGATTACCCATGTGTAGATGTTTAATTATAGGCCTTTAGTTGTAAGTTTAAAGCCAAATTTTGTTACAGATTTGGTATATTTCTTTTAACCATATTCAATGAACTTACAAATCCTGAAGCGGAGTTTATAGAGATAAAACAGAGATAAAAGATGTTTAAGAGAGGGAAGCGGAGAGCGGAGAGCAGAGCAAGTTTAGATACAAGAGATTTGTTTTTTGGGGGTCATTTGTTTTTGCAGTGGCAGTTGTTATGGACTTGGGAGAGCTCGGAAATCAGCGTGCTGAGTTTGGCCGTTGATCTGTACGGAGGCCAAGCTGTTTGTTTGTCCCGGGAGGAGAGAGACAGGGTTGAAAGTGAAACTCTGCTGGAGGGAATCTGTACAAGCTCCAAGAGGGAGCGAAGAGCAGAAGCTGAGCTGACGTGGATAAAGTGTCACCGTGTCAAGGATTTCCACCTGGGGTGTCCCCGAGGGGAATGGGAAACTGATCAAAGAGAAAAATGCTTCAAATCACAGAGGAAAGATGTGTCCCCTTGCCGTCTGACTTGGGCCCTAGTAGGGAGAGGGTGGAGCCTCGTGGCACACAGCGGTGTGGCTTTTGTAGCAGGCCAGAACTGTGAGAGGCGTGGCCAGGCAGGTGTCTTAGGAGGGTGTAGAAGGCTCTAGAAGTTGGAGAGATACTTATGTTATAGACAAGGAAAGGACTGTTTAGAGCACGTTAGAACTGAGCAGCTGGACTCTAAAATTTGGGATCAAATTTGATGGATGGCCGAAGCCAGCAGAAACAAACCGTCTGTACATACCGTTGAGGAGTGAGACCAGCACCTTGGATGGAAGAGGCGGAGGTCATCAGCAGAGAATCGGTACATGCCAATCCCGTGGGTTTGGCACCGGGTAAATGAAAAAAGAAATAAAAAGGAGGATGTGGCGTGTTTCTAGTGTCCCCTGGCAGTCATGGTGGAGGAGGAGGTTTAGTGTAGCCAGAGGCAGAAACATCTGGGATGGTCCAGAGTGAACACGACCTTAAGCTGGGCCGTGTGAGGAGAGGGGGAGGGAAAAGGGAGATCCAGGAAAGAGTTAAGGGAAAGGGTAGGTGACCAGAAGGGCCAGGTAGCCAAGCTGTCTAGATTATATAGGGAAGGGCAGGCCAGCTCCTGGGCTGGAGAAGTTTAGTATAGTGGGCGGGGTCTGCCAACCATGCCCTATAACAGGTAGGGACTGAGGGATGCTGGGAGAACCTAGTGGCCATGTCCACTTTGTTATGCTAAGTAGGCTTCTTGCTTGGTTAGCCATTTGTCCTGGGTTTGAGACCTAACAGACATAAAATAAAATAAATGAATCGAAAGAAAAAGAATCAGGAGATGAGTTAGTATTAGGAAAACAACTGGGCCTGGGTGGTGGAGGGGTACATCTTTAGTCGCCCCCCCCCAATCCGGAAGGCAGAGGCAGGTGGATCTCTGTGAGTTCAAGGGCTGGCCCTCTGACGTCATGCCCAAGCCGAGGCTCTGCAGGCTTCCTCCCCACCCCCTTATCTGACTATACACTTGCTCCCCTTTAGCTCAGCACCCCATTCCGGTTGTTTGGCCTGGTACTTTGGCTCTTCCTGTTTCTTTCTGCTCTGTTTATACTCTCTCCCTCACCTGTGACTGGTATCCAGCATGCTCGAAAGCCATACAAACCTGGAAGGTGAGGGGTGGGTGTGGTGATGTCCCGAGTACTGAGAGGCGTCCTTTCTAGTTCTCTGAAAGAAGATACTTTTTTTTTTTTTTTTTTGGAGACAGGGTTTCTCTGTGTAGACCTGGCTGTCCTGGAACTCACTCTGTAGACCAGGCTGGCCTCGAACTCAGAAATCCACTTGCCTCTGCCTCCCAAGTGCTGGGGTTAAAGGCGTGCGCCACCACCGCCCGGCTGGTAACCCTATTTTTTAATCTATATCACAAAAGTTGCTGATTAGGCATGGCTGCTCAGTCCCTGTCTTCACAGCATTAGGGAGGCTGGAGCAGGGGATCGTGAGTTTGAGACCAGCCTGGGGTACATAGTGAAATAATTTCTTTTAAAAAAAAATTGTTAGTTAGTTTAAAAAAAAAAAAACAACCCAAAGATAGTTTTGGAAAAAAATAGAAGCATTTCCAGAAATGCTAAGCAGATAATCAGTTTTAAAAGATGTGAGGGTCAGGCATGTAGTGTACACCTTTAACCTTAGTACTCCGAGCAGAGGCAGGAGGAGGATGTGAGTTCAAGGCTACCCTGGTCTACAAAGCAAGTTGCAGGCCAGCCAGGGCTACACATTGAGTCTTTCTCTGTCTCTCTCTCTCCCTCCCTCCCTCTCTCCCTTCCTCTCTCCCTCCCTCTCCCTCTCTCTTTCCTTTCCTCAATCTCCATCCTTCCCTCCCTCCTTCCCTCTCTCTCCCTCCCTCCTTCCTTTCTTCTTTCCTTCCTTTCTGTGTTTTTTTTTTTTTTTGAAGCAGGCTTTCTTTGTAGAGTCTTGACTGTTCTAGAACTCAGTCTACAGATCAGGCTGACCTCTAATTCACAGAGATCTTCCTGCCTCTGGCTCCCAAGGGCTGGTATTAAAGGCATGTACTACAACTGTGGGGCGAGAGACACTATTTCAAACAAACCAAACCAAAAAGATGATAGTGACTGGTGACACACACACAAAGAGAATAAATTAAACAGATGTCTTAAGCAATCGTGTCATCTAATTGCTCCATGAGCATGCATAGACTGTGACTTTAAATACCTCTCCTCCAAAGAGCAACTGAAACCCTGAATAACATTCAAAATACACAATTGGAAAATGCACCAAAGAGCTTGTGAGGCAGTAAAGAGGGTTTCTGTGACAGAAATAGAATAAACCTTGAGATCCAAATAAGAAAGTTAGCCTCGGGGGTGGCTCTAACTTTGAGACATCTGGTCAACCTTGCCGAGCTTGAGTTTTCACTGGACTGCACTGCAAGGTATCACGAACAAAGCTAAAACTGAAAGCCTGTCTCAAGTTCAGAGGGAACGAGGATATGCCTTGCATAAAGTTGAGGACCCCAAGAGTAACATCTTTGATGGAATGATAGATTGTGAGTGAATTCACCCCAAAGAAAAAAACAACAGGGAAACTTGTCTGTCTTAAATCTGCCATGGAATAGAACCCCAGCCTGTGTGTAATCCTCAACAGGATTACACATGTGGGCTTTTGCCTGAATTCAAACTACCCAGGAGGTTTTGAAAACCCCAGCCTGAACACTGAAAGTAGCCTCAGGCACCCACAGAAGCAAGCCAAATCTGTTTATGAAAGAAGATGCCCTGAAGTCAGGGCTCAAAGAAGTTCCAAAAGGTTTCAGGGAACTCTCAAGTATTAAGGCAAACAATGAGGTAATCGGAGTAAGAGCTAGACAATAGAAGATTCAATTCACATAGACGACACTCAGAGCACTTGTCAAGTAGGAAAGGGGTTTGTTTACTCTGTATACAGAAATGAAAAGGAAGCAAACAGTGACTACAGAGAAAGCGCCAGTAAGAATACTCAGCAGCACTGTAAAGTTAAGGCAACATTAAACTTTATTATTGACTCTGCCTGTGGGATGGAGCATAATGTATAATTCTAAAAAGGCCAAAAAGAGACCCTAGAAGTAAACCAAGTCTATTTTTATATGTTGAAATGTAACAATAGTTCAAGAACCAGGCGAAAGGGCTCAAGACAGGCTTCTCTGTGCCTTGAATCTCATTAAGAACAGTGAAGTTACATTTACTCCCATTCTGTCGGGTGGACGTTAGGGACTCCCCGCATGTTGCCACCTCTCTCTACTTCATGTTAATATTCTTCTATTCTGTTCCAAAATTGTCACCTAAAAACATATTTCGACTTCGTCATCCTTTCAGAGTGAATGTACCTAATAGAAGTCTTCTGATCTATCCAAAGACTTGGACCCCGAAAAGCAGCAAGGAAAGAAAGAAAAACAACATAAGGGCAGGGCCATCGCATACTAACATGTCAGGTGAACAGAAGGAAATGAACCAAATGTTAGCAGAAAGGAGATTATCTATTCTGACTCAAACCTGGTTGGTAATGCAGGTCTGTCTCCCTAGAGCACCAAGAGGCTGAAGCAGGAAGATCTCAAGTTCAAGTTAGTCTTAATTACAGGATGAAGTGAAGGATGGCTTGGAGAACCTAGTGAGACCATGTTTCAAAAACAAAAGCTTAAAATCAGGGATGTATATAACTCAGGGGCAAAACACTAGTCTAGCACGATACTCTAAATTCAGTCCCCAGAAACACACACACACACACACACACACACACACACACACACATACACAGTGGGGGGAGGGGAAAGAATAAGATAATAAACTAATAATAGTCTAGTAACTATAACAAAGTTGCATAGTTTGGTATCAATTTATGTTCTACATGAGCAATCGTAAGCTAATAATAAAAATTTGACAAACTTGCATGCCTAAGATCAAAAGGAATTAAATGCTTAGAAATGTATTTTCTTTCCTGGTGCAGGTATTTACTTCAGGATCTCATGCTGGATAGTTGAGCTACATTCTCAACCCTAGAAACACGTGTTTGTTTGTTTGTTTGTTGAGGCAGGGTCTTTCTTCATAGCCCTGGCTGGCCTGGAACTCACCATGTATCTGGCTGGCTTTGAACTCAGAGATCTGCCTGCCTCTGAGTGTTGGGATTAAAGTCATGTACCACCACACCCAGCCCTAGAAATAGGTTTTTAAAAGAGGTGCAAAACCCATACACTGAAAATTGCAAGAGACCACTGAAAGAAACGAAAGGACATCTAAATAAATGGAATGACAGTTTATGTTCCTAGACTGGGAGGCGGTTGTTAAAATGGGAAAGATCTCCTAACTGGTGGACACATTCAAAACAAGCCCTGTCAAAATCTTAGCGACCATGATAAACTAACCCAAAAATTCACAAAGAGATGAATATTTGCAGACTAGTCAAAGCATCCTTAAAAAGTCACAAATTTCAAATCTCACTATAGGGGTTCAGTCACAACACACTGTAGTATAAAGAAACGAGGACCAGCCGGGCGGTGGTGGCGCACTCCTGTAATCCCAGCACTTGGGAGGCAGAGGCAGGTGGATTTCTGAGTTCTAGGCCAGCCTGGTCTACAGAGTGAGTTCCAGGACAGCCAGGGCTACACAGAGAAACCCTGTTTCTTGGGGGAAAACGAAAAGAAAAAAAAAACAAATAGGGATCAATGAAATGAAATTACATTTAATCTATAAATAGCCCATTTGTATTTATCGCTTTGGTGAGCAGGGGCCAAGAATGAAATACAGTGATTTAGGCATGAGCACACATTCTACTGCAGAGTTACATCCCAACTCCATTTGCTAATTAAACACGATTCAATTATACACAGGGTACTCTTTCCAACACGTAGTTCTGTAACAGCCCATGGTCACATGGGCTTATTGACTGAGAAACCAATGTCCAAGGTAAGGGTATACAGAGGAAGAATCTGGGATAAACTTAATAGTCTGGGGGCTTCGGGTATGATCTGGCCCTACAGCTAGCACAGATCACTCTTAACTCCATCCCTGTCCAGCCTTCTGGGTGGAAAACAGGTATACATCGCTTCCATCGAAGAGACAAGCCTGGCTGTATAAATAACATTGCTGGTTTCTCTAGTGTTGATCTGTGTGTACAAGGACCTTGTGCCCTCAACAGTAGGTAAAATAGGTTTCATCAAAACCGGAAGCTTTGGGGCCTGGGGGTTTGCTCAATGGACAAAGCACTTGTCACGCAAGCCTGAGGTAGAGACAGGGAATCAGGTCTGAGATTTTAGATCCCCAGTATCCACAAAAATACGACAGAGATAGTGAGCCACCTACAATCCCCAGAGGTAGAGACAGGGAATCAATCCTTAGAACAAGCCAGACAAGCGGAATTGATGAGCTCTGAGTTGAAGCAAGTGACTCTACCACAATATATAAAGCATAAAACAATGAAAGAAGATGCCCTAAATCAATCTCTGTTTTATACATATGTTCAAACACCCATACAATTCACATGGGTATTCATGCACATGTGAACACACAATACATGCCCAAACAGGACACACATGCACAAAAAGGTAAAAAATAAATAAATATTAAATCTTTCTGTTTCAAAACTGAGCTATCCCCACAGGATATCCTGATTTAAATACCCAGTCCCAGCATGTGGTGATGTTTTAAAGACTGCGAAGCCCTAAAAAAGTAGGGCCTGTCTGGCAGAAATAGTTCACTAAGTTCACCATTGAAAGGCTCAGCTTCAGATCTTTGGAAAGATCATGGAACACTTGCCCCTCCCAGAAGGGTGAGGCTAAATTACAGTTCTCAGACCACAGGGTGGTCCCTGTGGCTAAGGGAGGCCCAGAGTTATTCTGAGACCGTTGGCCACCTACCTCATTCCCTAACAACCAATCAGTTTAAAGGTAACAATGTTCTGCCAATCACATTGTGCCTAATGGCGGCTGCCCTGAGGACTGTATAAAGGACCACTGTGTGGGCTGCACATGGTTGTTCTCTCCCCATGTGCAGGGAGATCCCAGCATGCTGGATTAAATAAAATTCCTCTTGCTTTTTGCATCGGTCCCCCATCTCCACGTTGTTCCCTCGGAGGGAAAGGGGAGTCTCCAGTAAGTTAAGACTCCCCGAGTCTTACACTATCTTTGAAGGTGATACCCACTTCTGGTTCTTACCAGAGCTGCCTGCATTCTGGTGAATGCATGTGAACGAGCAGAACCACACTCCCACCGCCACAGCACCATGGCTCCTGCCACCTTGCCCCCTTCATTGTGACAGTCCGGAATCCCCCACTAAAACCATGAACCCAAGTCAATGCTCCCTCCGTTCGGTTGTTTCTGTCATGTGCCTGGTCATGACATAAATATAAAAGGTAATGAATGTAAAACATAAACTTGATAAGGGGATTTGTATGCAGACCACATACAAAATCTCCTATAACTCAACAATGCGGTCATTGCGACTGGTTCCTATTCTCGTTGCTGTGGTCCCGTGGAGAAACGGAAAGGGGATGGTTTACTTTGGCCATCCATTCAGGGAAACACAGGCTATCAGAGTGGGGACGCAGGCATGATGACAAAGCCTGGGGAGGGGGAGGGAGGGCTGGTCACATTGCAATGGCACAGGGAGAGGTGAGTAAGGAGGCTCAGTTGGCTTTCTCCTTTTTCTCAGTCTAGGACAGCAGCCTTTGGAATGTGCTTGCCCACATCCTGGGTGGATCTTCTCTCCTTACTTAATCCTTTCTGGAGTCAGCCTCGCAGATGTGCCCAGAAGTACGTTTAAGTATGTTTCCAAGGTGATTCTTAATCCACCAAGTTGACAAGGGAAAGTAAGTATCACATGACTCAACTGCAAAGAAGGTAAAAGAGAATTAGAGGTGTGGGAAGCGGGTGTGGCAGTGTCAGCCGAGATGACGCCCTGGCTGTATGCCAAGCCATGTGATCCCTGCGTGATTGAGCACGCCCTGACCGACTAAGCAGAACGTGATGTTTTGTGCTGATTGGCTGTGAGCCTTGTGCATCATGCGTGCTTTGTGCTGATTGGCTGTGGAAGATGGTGTAAGTGGGAGACAAGAGTCGGCTTGGGGATAAAAGGAAGGGAAACAGAACTAAAAAGCGAAACTGCTCGGAACCCGACTTGGTGTTTGTGTCGTTCTTGTCTCTGCTGGTCAGAGACTCAGAGACTCCGGCAAGAGGGATAGCTCAGTGGCTAAGAGTAGGCGCCACCTGTAGAAAACCCAAGTTTAATCCCCAGATTACAGCATCTTTAACTCTGGCTGCAGCGGACCTATCACCCTCTCCTGGACTCCATGGGCACTGAGCATATGTGCATATATCCATTCCCCACAATTTAAAAAGAAAATGAAACTTTTAAAAATAAAGGATTTGATTAGAGCTTTATGTAAAGAAGTGTTCAAGCAGCCAGTCACCTCGCGGGAGCTACTCAGCATCATTAGTCACTAGGGAAACTTGCGATCAAACCCACAAGGAGGTACACCCACCCCATACCCACTATGATGTGGCTGCAGTCCGAATGATGGAAATGATAAGTACTGGCAAGGATGCAGGAAAACCGGATCCCTCGCACACTGCTGGTGGGAATGTTAAATCACGCAGCCAGTTTGGAAAACTATTTGGCAGCCCCCCAAGTGATTAAACATAGAGTTACCATATTATCCAACAACCCTGCTCCTATATATAAAATAACCAAGGGAATCGAAAACATATGTTCACACAAAAACTTGTACACGAATGTTCACAGCAGCGTAATTCATAACAGCTGAAAACTAAAAGCGCCCCCCCCCCCGTGTCTATCAACTGGTGAACGGAAAGGTCGTACAGACTGTCGTATATACAACAGAACAGCATTCTGCCTTAATATGGACTGGAATACTGATTTGGTGCGGAGAAAGCTTGAATACACAAAGGACTAAATTCTAGAGATGTCTATCTACTTGAGATATCCAGAAAAGACAGACTTCTCGAGATAGGATTGATAATTTCCAAGGGTAGGTGGGTCAGAGGAACAGATGGACACAGGATGGGCACCAAGTCTCTTTCTGAACTTGTAACAATGTTCTAGGCATGGATAGTGGTCATGGGTACATAACCTGTAGATTCACTAAGTAACAGTGGGCTTTTGAAAGGGTTAACTTTCTGGTATGTAATTATACCATAATAAATAGTTGTTATAAAAGTAATAATTGATGTAAAACAGTTGTTCTCAACCTTCTAAATGTTGCGACCCTTTCATGTTGCCGTGACCACCAGCCATAAAATTATTTTGTTGCTATTTCATAACTGTAATGAATCATAATGTAAATATCTGATATTCAGGATATATGATATGTGATCCCCCCCAAAGAAGTCGAAACTCACAGGTTGAGAATTGATAATATATATACACATATATTATAATAAATATATATGCACACACACAACACACACACATACACGTATATATATACTCCCAGTGAATGCATTAAATCTCTTGAAATAATGAGCTGGAATATGAATACATGGAATAATCTGGATACAACCCAGAGCAGAATGCAAAGATGATACAAAGAGAGGAAGATTATCATAGTTACGAGTCATTGAGGACAGATGGGAACATTTTATATATATCTGTCTAATCAGAGTTTCATAAGGAAAGAAACGAGAGGCCATACCTGGTGATGGATAATGATTATTTCTCAGAATAATTTAGTAACCCCCCCATGTGTGTGAAGGTCTCTATTGTCTGTATACACACACATTTGTGGGTATATGTGTCCACGTGTGCATGCGTGGAGGTCAGAGATCCCCGTTGGGAGTCTTCTTCTGTCGCTCTCCATTTTGTATTTTGAGACACGGTCTCTCATTGAACCTGGAGTTTGTGTTTTGAGAGATTAGCTAGCTATCAAGCAAGCCTTCCAGATTCTCCTATTACCCCACACCTGAACTGCTGGAGTTACAGCTGCACACAGCCGGGCCTGGGTTACAGCTGCACACAGCCGGGCCTGGGTTACAGCTGCACACAGCCGGGCCTGGGTTACAGCTGCTCACAGCCGGGCCTGGGTTACGGCTGCACACAGCCGGGCCTGGGTTACGGCTGCTCACAGCCGGGCCTGGGTTACGGCTGCACACAGCCGGGCCTGGGTTACGGCTGCACACAGCCAAGCCTGAGTTACAGCTGCACACAGCCGGGCCTGGGTTACAGCTGCTCACAGCCGGGCCTGGGTTACGGCTGCACACAGCCGGGCCTGGGTTACGGCTGCACACAGCCGGGCCTGAGTTTGAAGAAGGATGCAGACTCGGTCCTTGTGCTCCTCATACTTGGCATGTCAAGCACATCCACCGGCTGAGCCATCGCCCCAGCAGCCAGGCACATGGGGTCTTAAATTCAGGAAGCAGGAAAAAATCTCAAAAAGAAATTTTAAAGATAAAAGAAAAGAAAACAACAACAACAACAACAATAAAAAACCTCTTAGGCCTACCATAGCCATCTCCAGAATGCCCTAACCAAACTGAAGCTCTTTAAAAAGCTGGTTGGACGACTCACAAGCAACAAGAAGGAACAAATTATTAACATCTCCTCCACAGTTTGAATAGATTTCCTGAACATCAGGCTGAATCGGGAGGCGGGGAGCCATCCCCAAAGGTCATGGGCAGTGCATTAGCATATTAAGGAAGCCACAAATGATGTCACACACCGGGCGGCTTAAATAACAAATGTTTATTTTCTCAAAATCTGGAAACTGTATGTCCCACATCAAGGTTTAGCAGAGATGATTTAGCAGAGGGCTCTTCCTGTCTTGCAGATAAATACCTTCTTACTGTGTCTCCCCGTGGGGTGAGTGCGCGAGAGCCTACCTGAGGTTCACCATGTAACTTTAATTACTACGCAGAGTCAGATTGGGGGCTAGGGTTTCAACATCTGGATTCTGGAATGTAATTCAGTGCGTAGCATACGGTATGGTTCCATTTATATGACACGCTCAAAAATACATTTTGTAAGGCAAATTAGTTAGTTGCTAAGAGTATGGGACAGTGGGGCTTTACATGCTACTGTAACCAGCTTCTTGAAAGTTTTTTTGTGGTGACAACACAGCTGAGTCTTGAAATCAGAGGTGCTTCCGGGAGTCTGCACGTGAGACGCAGGGACAGAGAACAGCATGTGCGCATGCGCATGTCAACAGTCACGTCTCCTCTTACTATAAGCTTATTATATACTAAATAATGGGCAGGATCCACAGAAAAGGTGGGGGAAATCCCAAGAGGGCTCCCTGCAATATTCTTGTAACTTGTGGGCTTATACATGTGTGAGGGTGAGCGAGCCCATGCGTGCCTCGTTTCCTTGAGACGGGCCTCTTCACTGACTCTCAAGTTCACAATTTAGTCTAGCCCGATGCACCTGTCTCCATCTCTGAGATGGTGGGGTTTCTACATAGGTATAATTCATGATTTTTTTTCACATGAGTGCTGGGCATTTGGATTTGCTTGTATAAACCATCTCTTCAGCCCTGTAACTTACTTTTAAATATATAATTATTCCAAAATAGAAAAAAAAATTAAGTAGTCAGAAACAAAAACAAAAACAAATTTCTGGCCAAAATTTGAAAGTTATTTGGTTGGTCAACAGTGATGATGACAGTGGGGAAAATACTGGAAACATCTTCAATGTGCTAAGGCAGCCATTAACCTGGGACTGTATTGTCATCAAACACTCCCAGGAGTAGAGATGAAATACAGGTCCTGACACACAGGACAGTGTACTGCTATAGAAGTTTCCACTGCTAACACTGAAGGCTACAGGTAGCTATCGTGAGAGGAATGCCTGCCATGCAAGAAGAAATGGTGAGGTGGTCAATCAATGGTCAGCACATCTAAAGACCGTTGAGTTTTTACCAGAGGGCCAGTGAGGTGATTTGGTGGGTAAAGGCGCCTACTGCTAATCCTGATGATCTGAGTTTAATCCCCAGAACACACAACTTGGAAGGAGAGAAGCAAGTCCCCAAGACTGTCCTCTGACTTCTACAGTGTGCTGTGGATCACACCACACACATACACACATACACACACACACACACACACACACACACACACTCACAGACACATACACACACACACACACTCACAGACACACACACACACACACACACACACACACCTCATATACATCTAACACATTAAATAAAATAAAAATTTTAGGGGGCTGGAGAGATGGCTCAGAGGTTAAGAACCCTGACTGCTCTTCTGAAGGTCCTGAGTTCAAATCCCAGCAACTACATGGTGGCTCACAACCATCTGTAACAAGATCTGACACCCTCTTCTGCAATGTCTGAAGACAGCTACAGGGTACTTACATAAAATAAATAAATCCTAAAAAAATAAAATAAAAAAATAAAAATTTTAAAAACAAGAGAAATTCTCCAGCCAAAACACCATGGTACACATATGTGCCGGAGAAAAGAAAATGGTAGGTGACAAAGCAGATTTTTTTTTAGTACAGAAAAAGGTAAAAGAAGAATAAGAAAAATAATGACCCTACAATGAATAATAGAAACATGAACAGATAAAGTTCTTTCTTCATGTGTGTATTGTGTATGTGCACATGTATGTGCATGTTTATAAATGTGTGGTCCAGTGGCGGTCTATGGCTAATGCTGAGTCTTTTTCCTTGCACTCAAGTTTATTGCTTGAGGCACAGTTACTCACTGGATCTGCAGCTCATCTATTCTGGTCTGCAGCTCTTCTATTCTGGTCTGCAGCTCATCTATCCTGGTCTGCTTGCCCTGGGGATCCTTTTGCTCTGAATCCTGAGAGGAGTGCTGGCATCCTGGGCAGCTGCTACACCTGCCTGGCTTCTAGGAGGGCCCTAGGGGTCCTAACTCGGTCCTTCATAATTGTTTGGCTAACACTTTATCTACTGGGCCCCAAATATAATTCTCAGAGTAAATTCAGTTAAGGAAAAGTTTGTTGTAGAGCTAAAAAGCAAAACATCTATTTGTAGAGGAATTTCAGTCTAGCAAATGGCTGCTTTGGTGAGGGAACACATCCAAAGGACTAGGTCTGTGTAATCTGGTTGGAACACAGACATGCCACACACCTTTAATCCCTTTGGCTGGGACACAGACATGTGCTTAATATGCACCTTTAATCCCAAACCATGAAGGTAAAGTTAGTTTGTAGAAGGAAGAAACCATGTTGAAAATGATGTCTAATTGAGGGGTAGACAAAGTGATGAATCAGAGAAAGATTTGACAGAATGAGTTGGAGATAGGATACAACCAACTCCCACAAGAACAGACAGGAGACGGGCTGGAGAGATGGCTCAGTGGTTAAGAGCACTGACTACTCTTCTGAAAGTCCTGAGTTCAAATCCCAGCAACCACACGGTGGCTCACAACCATCTGTAATGAGATCTGTTGCCCTCTTCTGGGGTGTCTGAAGACAGCTACAGTGTACTTACATAATAAATATAAAAAATCTTAAAAAAAAAAAAAACAGACAGGAGAAAGAGGCAACTTAAGAAAGCAGTGGCAGTAGCAGCAGAGAAGGCAGTTTTACTGGGACAGTTTTACAGAGACAGGTTACAGGTGAGAATAGAATGAGCCAGAGAATGAGAGGGAACCAGAAGATTAGAACAGATTGCCAGAATTAGCTTGAGGCAAAGCAGAAAATTCAGTTAGAAGCTGAGAGAAGCCAGACTAAATCAGTCAGCTTGGAAGATTAGATTGTATAGAGGCTAGAAGTTTCCAGGCCTAGAGCTAGAAATAGAAGAGAGGATAAAACACTGGGCTCAGCACGAGTCATGCATTCACACAGCTTGGCTACGCCCACATCCCATACTTCATCTGAGGGAACAAAATCTGCATTTGCACCTAGTCAAGTGCCACTAGCAGGAAGTGGAGTAAGCTGAACACGAAAGCACAGGAGAAGTATCACATAGAAATGGGCAGTACCACTGTGTTAGGGTCAACTGTTAAGGCCTGCTCCTTTTAACCTAATGGCAGCCATTTTGTATTCAGTCTCCATTTTGCTTTATAAGGTGAAACTAAATTCAGGTTCTCAGATTCCACTTCCCAGAAGTAATTATCCATAGCTGACACTGAAGAATGCTACTACTAAGCCAAAAGATTATGGTTGAATCATTTGCACTCTGTTATCTCAATGTACTGGAACTCCCCAGTTCAGTACCTGCACCTCCCCACCCCTTAATTTCACCTAGGACCCATAAGCCCAAAGGATAGCTGATAACACTTTGTCTAATTAGCCAAAATTGTTGTACCTCTTCACTGCTTGCTGTTAAACTCTTGAACCTGATGTTTCATATAAAAAGCCTGCTTTCAGAGAGATGGGTCGTACAATTAGGTTACTCCTTCTTGTGGTTCTGATAGATCACTATTAAGGTGTGCATTCAATAAACTACTTTTGCTTAACTTTCATATGGTCTGTGTGGCAATTCCTAAACCCCACTATCAACAAAACTGACACTAAGTGAAACTAACGACACTAACCCCATTGATTAAGAAAGCAGTCTCGCCGGGCTGTGGTGGAGCACGCCTGTAATTCCAGCACTTGGGAGGCAGAGGCAGGCGGATTTCTGAGTTCGAGGCCAGCCTAGTCTACAGAGTGAGTTCCAGGACAGCCGGGGCTACACAGAGAAACCCTGTCTCGAAAAACAAACAAACAAACAAACAAAGAAAAAAAAAGAAAGCAGTCTCTAAGGGGAGGAGACAAGTGACCCCTGGGATCACTCACTTTCCCATCATCGACTGAAAACTTAAAAATTAAAATCTGAGTGAATGACCATTTGATTGGGATGCCAGTGGGGACAATGGATCTCCAGAGGAAGGACAGGGCTTGAGGGCCACAGTCTCCCTAGTGTCTCAGATCCTAACATTAATTTCATTTTCTCACATCTAGGAGCTTTTCTTGCTAATCATGAATCAGAAGCAACACTCCAGCATTGCCTTCTGCTTGCGAACTCTCTTGTCTGTAGTGAGAAATTTAGTGTGTGTGTGTGTGTGTGTGTGTGTGTGCGCGCGCGCGCGCGCATACTTAAGAGTGTGACTACATATGCCAGAGTATGGTGTCTCAGGGTTTTACTGGTGAACAGACACTATGGCCAAGGCAACTCTTACCAGGACAGCATTTAATTGGTGCTGGCTTACAAGTTCAGAGTCCCCAAGGCGGCAGCATCGAAGCAGGCATGGTGCAGGAGGATCTGAGAATTCTACCTCTCCTTCTGAAGGCTGCTAGGAGAAGACTGACTTCCAAACAGCTAGGAGGAGGGCACTAAAGCCTCCACCCACAGTGATACATCTAATCTAATTGCCATTCCCTAGGCCAAGCAAACACAAACCATCACATGTGGTGTACAGTATACATTCACACGCATCGATTATTAAGAATTCAACTTCTCAACTTGAGGATTTCTTTGAGATCTTTTGCCTGAGAAAATATATTGAAAAGTTCAATCTTCTGCTTTAACTAACCAAGTCAGCCACAGTTAGCTGACCAAGCTACTTAACATATATTCAAAGAAACACAAATACTGTCAGGCCTTCTGGCCCTGGTAGAGCCTTCTGAGGGTGGGGTAGGAAGCAACTGTGTGGCTATTGCGTCTTGTTCTTTTGCAAGGTGAAGCTTTAGCTTCATAGCTATGAAATCACAATCTATTTTCAGAAATTCTCCAAGACTTTTCTGGAACTGGGTGGAGACAGAGCAGTTCTGCCTGTTAGAAGAGCAAGACCAGGAGAGCTATATATCCAACACACATCTGCAACACTTATAAACCATATTACAGACTGAGGGAGACAGTGCTAACAGATCTCACAGCTTAAATGAAGTATGTTCTTAAGGTGTGAGAGCAGGAGAGCTGGGTCCACCCGAAACTAGCTACAGCGCTTGGGAGAGCAGCCCTGCACCAGGAGAGCTGGCCTTGGCAGTCCCAAGGCTGTGAGATCAGGAGACCTGGTCCTGCCTCTCGCCTGTGCAGCATGGAAGAGCTGGCCTCAAGGGCACGAGAGTGGGCAAGCTGGCCCTGCTCTTCACCTGGGCAGTCCTGGAGAGTTGGCCCTTGTGGTTTGAGCACCAGAGAGCTGTCAGACTGACTGACTCAACTATCACACAGGCCTAGATCCAGGGCTTTGAATTTGCCCACTCCAAAATCTACCCCATCTATGAACTACAGGAACACAGGGGCTGGTCCTCCAGAACCAAAGCTGCAGGATCTCCACAAGAGGAGTCATAGTAAGGATCTAGTATTGACAATGTAGCAGAAACCAGAGGCTTAGAACCAGACCAACGACCAACATTTTCATGAAAAGCTGTTTGGGCAGAAGACTATATACTATGTGACACACTGTGACACACTGTAGCTTCCAAGGTGAGATTTTTTTTGTGTGTTTCCTTGCTTGCTTGCTTTTTTCTTGTGTGGGAGAGGTTGCAAAGGCGGACAGAGCAGGTATGCAGGGACAGGGAGAGGAGCGGGATGGTGCGATGGTGTGTGGTGTGAAATTCACAAAGAATCAATACAAAGTTTTTGGTTTTTTTTTTTTTAAGTATGTTCTTTTTTCATATTTTAAAAAAGGTAATTTCTCTTGTACAAGATCTAGTTTGTTGGCCTTCCTTGGGGAAGGGGAAGGGTCTCATGAGGGTCCAGCTTTCCCTGAGGTTTAAATGCAGTTAGAGGTTGTCTCCCTGAGGGTTATATGCAGTTCTATGCAGTGGATGGGAGAGGGAAGATGTCTTCTTCAGGTGCGCATAGTCCTATAGACGAACCTTCGCCCACACTCCTGTGAGCATCCCCAGTGAAACCCACTGGGTCACAACAAACAGACAGACAGACAGACCGACAGACAAACTGTGGAAATGTGGGAGGATGAGAGTTGAGAAGAAGAGGATCGACAGAGGGGAACAGGAGAAAGTAATGGGGTGAATATGACCAGCATACATTATCTGCATGTATGAAAATGTCAAACCAAAAATCAATACGCCGATGTCTGCCGACTGTTCCTTGGTGGGTTGTTTTCTTCCGTTGCAGACAGGGTTGGGGCGTGAGGGGTGACGGGCGCGGCGCTCGGAAGCACTGTTCACACTTGACTCATTGAGTTTGGAACCCTCTGGGATGCAGCGTCTCCATCGTATAAAACGTTTATTCTCGCACGCTTGAAAAGATTCTGTTGGGTGTCCTGATTGACTGTGGTGGCGGGAGTCTAGTCCGAGGCCACTTGCGAGAGAGTCAGACGGACAAGCAGAACTGCCCACGCAAGTGAGGACCCGACGGCAGACTGGATGGGCCAGGCTCGGGAAGTCAAACCAGCAGTAAAGACGCTCCTCGCCGATGAAAAGCAGGAAAGGAAGTTTTCCAATTTCAACTTCTGTGATCGTTCACTAAGTACACGGCCTGCTGTGATGCGCTTTGAAGTCTGTTTTCAAAATTATTTTAGAGTGAGAGTAGCGAAGAAGAATTGGGAAAAGTCACTTTAAAATTACAAAAGAAAGAGAGGAAAAAGAAGAAAGGGGGCGGGGAGGCTGGAGAGATGGCTCAGAGGTCAAGGACACTGGCTGCTCTTCCAGAGGTCTGGGGTTCAATTCCCAGCACCCACAAGGCAGCAGTGGGGTTCCTTCTGTATGCTCCTCACATTGTAAGCACTACGCACCGAGCACTTGAACGTGAGCACGGCTGCTTTTTATGTAACTACATTAAAAGGAAGAGCTGTGCACTCGCACACTGTTATAAAATATCCTCATTCTGTCTTAAAGGGAAACCATCAAAGAGCTATCTGGAAACAGAAATATCCCATTTGTAGAAGGACGAGAATCACACCGGCCTTTGGATTTTCCAGCTTTATGTAGAATAAAATGGAACAAATGACTTGAAAGGGCTAGTAGAAACTGGTTTGGGACATCCGAGTCCAGCCAAGTTATCAGTCTGCAAGTCAGAGAGAATGGGCTCAGTATTTAATTAAAACCACGTGAGCCCATGCGCCAGGGAAATGAAAATGTAAGCAGGTGAAGACAGAGATCCTAAGGAAGAACTGTTTCTCAGAACAGCAGCAGCAGAACGGCTTCAGGCTATTGCTGCCTACCAGAAGTGAAGCAATTTGTTCAAATCGGAAAAAGTAGCGAGAAGGCTTCCAGATGTGTGGATTTGATAAGAGAGCTGGACCTACTCCAGCAAAGACGCAGGAGTTGAGACCTGACAGCAGTGCACAGCAGCTCGCATTTGTAATTCTGACACTTGAGAGACTGAGGCAACAGGTCTCAAGAAAAAAAAAGAAAGAAAATAAAAATAGTTATTAACCTCTGAGAGGATGGAAATGATTATTTCCTTGTCAAGAAAAGAACCCCGACAAACTCCCTTAAATTAAAATTCAGTGGCACAGTTTCCATAAAACACACAGGTGTACGTCAGTCCTCAGTCTCATGGGATATGTCATGTGGTAAACTGCCTGAGCTCGGAGTTGGAAGATTTCCTTTGCGTCTGTGAGGAAGAGCAGTAAAGACACTGCCCCAGGACTGCCCTCTTAGCAGAGGTGTGACTGACCTTCTTGACTGTCAACAGGCCCATATCAAATGGCTGGGTATACCTCGGAGGGACAGTTTTCCTCATTCAATCATTTGACGTGGGAACAGTCACGTTTAATCTGGATCTTCTGAGGTAGGAAAATACACCTTTAATCCAGATCTTCTGAGACCAGAAGATCCACCTGGGTCACGTCTTCTTTCGGCAGCATAGATGAAGGCCACTGGAGAAGAAAGCTGTCTCTTCCTCTGCTGGCTTGCTTTTGCTGGCAGATCCATTCCTTCGCTGACATTAGGACCTGGTTCTTTAGGATTCTGGCATATTCTGATGGTCAACTGAGACATGTGGTTTTGTGGACTGAACAATCTCTGGATTATTGGACCTTCTGTTAGTAGACACCCATTGTTGGACTAGCTGGACCATAGCCTTTAAGCTGTTATAAAAAAAATCATATATCTATTTATATGTTGTATGTTGTACGGTGTGTGTGTGTGTGTGTGTGTGTGTGTGTGTCTGTGTTTGGTGAGCTTTTCTTTGGCAGCAAGCCAGCATGCAGGAATCCTCATGGCCTCTGTATTGGTTCCTGCTTCCCGGTTCCTTCCCTATTTGAGTTCCTGCCCTGATTTCCTTTAATGATGAACGGTGATGTGGACGTGTAAGCTAAATAAACTTTCTTCCCCAAGATGCTTTCCATCAGTTTTGCACCACAGCAATAGTAACCCTGACGAAGACCATTTGGTACTAGGAGTGTATAATTGGGGTAGATGTACTTAGAAGTGGGCAGAATTCTCACCGTGGTTCTCTGACCTGGGGAGTGAGGGCGATGGTGGTTCGAAAGGCTAAATGGAAGTTTTACAGTTGTCTCTGCCAAGGAAATTAGTGAATCAAGACCAGTACGACACCTCTGAAGGAACTGCAGAAACCGTGCCACCACTGAGGACTTGAAAGATGCGGGGACTTGGAGATGTGGTGGTTTCTAGCACATCTCCCTTTAACTCTCCTATCTGGCCAGTGCAGAAGACAGATGGCTCATGGAAAGGGACAGTTAACTAGTAAAAACTCGATCAGACAGTGACTCCCATTACAGCTGCTGCACCTGATTTGGTGCCTTTACTTGGGCAGATTAACAACACATCTTCTGGACCGCCAGAAGGAATTTGTTTTTCATTTGGCAAGCCCAACAGCATACCTTTACAGTTGTATCTCCAGTATAGAGTAACTCTTGTCTGGCCTTAGTGGGAGGGGAAGCACCTAGCCTCACAGAGACTTGAAGAGCAGGGGGTAGGGTGGGGGGCTGGATTACCAGGGGGGACCCCATTACCAGGGTGGGCCCCATCTATTCAGAGGAAAAGGGGAGGGGGGATGAGGGAAGGATTATGGGAGGGGCGATTGGGAGATGGCAGTGAGCGGGAGTGAAGTGAATAAGTAAAATAAGTAAATAAATAAAAAACAAACCAAGCCGGGCGTGGTGGCACACGCCTGTAATCCCAGCACTTGGGAGGCAGAGGCAGAGGCAGGTGGATTTCTGAGTTCAAGGCCAACCTGGCCTACAGAGTGAGTTCCAGGACAGCCAGGACTACACAGAGAAACCCTGTCTTGAAAAACCAAAAAACAAAACAAAACAACAAAACCCAAAACCAAAACAACAACAAAAAAGAAGGGTGAGTAGCTGCAGGGAGGGGAGGGCCAGGACACTGGTGCTGGGGCTTTGAAATTGTGGGTAGGGACTGAGGGAGTGGGAATGCTCTCAGGAACCTTGATATGCTGATTGGAGGCCCGGGTATATGTTAATTGGAGAGCCATTTGGCCCTTTTGCTGGAGGTAAGGTAAACAGATCCCTCTGGTAGTCAGAATGGGCTTCACAAGTTCCTGAGGGATGGTGGCTTTTCTCTAACTGCCGGAAATTGTCCTATAGTCCACTTTGAGCTTGTTTCTGCATATTTGGACTGTCCTTTGGAGTTTCCTTTGGATCTATCACTGTCTATACTTCCTCAATACTGGAGTTATAGGTGTGCTCATTCCATGTATTCTATGTGCTGTTGTATAGTATCAGGGATTACAGTCAGGGCCGCTGTGTGTGCCGGGCACTGCAGAATGAGGTAACCAGCTCTAAATGCATCACTTTTTTTTTTTTTTTTTTTTTGAGATGGGGTCACTCTGTGTAGCCATAGATGGCCTGGAGCCCCACCCACCTGTGTCTCCGGATTGCTAAGACTAAAGGTGTGTGCCAGATGCCCAGCCTGTCCTCATTTTTTGTCGTGAAAACCTGAGATACTATTTAAACGCTGTATGACTTCAGGTTGTGGAGGAAACCAGCATAAGAAATGCCAATCGCATAACCCCAACGGTTTGAGGTGGCACACGGAGGGCAGTGCACACGGAGGGCAGTGCACACGGAGGGTAGTGTGTGAGGTCAATTCCTTTGATAAGTGGGCGTTGAGAGACACTCGTGTACTGTAGCGTGGGTCCCTGTGGTTCACAGTTCATTGCTCCCTCTCTGGAATATGTATTGCGTCTAAGGTATTTGTTGTGTGGCGTGGTGGCATGCTCAGAGCCATTCCTGATTTGGACATGTGTGTTATGCTGAACAATGGGATGTGGAGCGGAAGGGACAATGGACAAGAACTGAACCGAGGCTTTAAAAAAAATGTGCCTTGTTCACTCTCTGGATCTGTGGCTTCGGCGAGGGGACACTATGTTCTCTGAGCAATGGCCACGCCCTTAGCCCGAGTCCCAAAGTGAGAAGGCACACCGTGAGAAGACTCGGATACGCCTAGCCAAGTCTTGAATTTTAAAATTCTGTTTTCTACATGTTAACATTCTTATTAGTACATCTTAATCTGAAAATGTCTGACCACAGGCATGCTCATTATTTCTCTTTGGAATGGCTGAAGTCAGAAGGGAAAAAAAATTAAATTTATTTTGAATACAGACCATTAAAAGTATTCACTTCATGTGGTCTTAAGGGTTTAGGTCCAAAGCTTTTCTCCTCTTCAAATGAAGTTCCAACGTCCATTCAAGATTCCTTTTCAGAAGGAAAAAGGCTAAGCTGAACAAAGCCAGAAACATATCTTTGTGATGATGCACTTACAAAACAATCTCAGAGGGCCAGGCACACTAGGTGTGACATGAAAGGAGAAAGAGAATCCCAACCACAAACCTTCTAATAAGCCCGCCATTCCAGCTGTGCTCAACGATGTCATGAATACCACAAGAGAAGCGGACATTTTGGGTTGAAACTTAGAAAAGTGTCTTTTCCCAAGAAGGCAATCGATGAACCTTTCTATTTGTCTCCTTCTCCTCTTCCTCCTCCTCCCTCTTCTCCTCCCCCTCCTCCTCTTCCAATGTGTTGAAAGGACACCGCTGTTAGTTCATATTTTGGTTTAGGAGGGTGATCCAAGCTGACTGGGCTCTCTGGGTAAAATGGTTCCTATGCAAGGCCCTTGGTTAAATCCCATTATAGGAAGGAGAGAAAAGGAAATAAATCTGCAGGCTGGACTCGCTTCACCAAGATTAATGCTTTTTGTATGCAACTGACATTTTCCTTCTATCTCAATTATTGCTTTCTTTTTAAAAAATCATATTAATGACTTGTCTGACTTTATTCCTTGAGTTAGAACCAATTGTCTGAAAGCTTCTTTTTGCCTTATATTTCCTGAACTAGTACAAGAAAAGCAGACAGATTTCTTTAGAAAAGAAAATCTAAGAAATGGCTGCTTTTGCCAGCCAGAGGACCAGCTACACAGAGAAGATTTCTTCCAGACAATAACGGCCTATTCCAGGCAAACGCTGATTGAAAAAACAAACAAACAAACAAACAAACAAATGTGGCCTCACTTCTACTAGTCCAGTCAACAGAGGCTGAATTGAGAGCGCAGATTACACACCGTTCACCAGGCACCTCCTCCCACTCCCTCCTGGGTTGGGGGAGCATCAGAGAAGACTAAGTGGGGAGTCAGGATTTACAACCTGGGTGGAGACACAGTAGACAGTACAAACCCGTGGCCCAACCATTTGCAACTGTTTCATTCATCCTGAATAAAACAGACAATCTCCAAAGGTTACATACTATCTGTTTTCATTCACAAACCTTAGAATGACAAAGTTAGAGTTAGAGAACAGGTTACTGGCTGCTAGGGATTGGAGATAGTGTGTGTGTGTGTGGGGGGGTGTCGATAAAAGGCTGTCCCAAGTGGTTCAATAGTTCTGTGTCTCGATTCTGGGGGTAGTCACAAGAATCCATTTGCAGTAAAATGATGAGTAAACGTGCATGAGCGCGCGCGCGCGCACACACACACACACACACACACACACATTGGTCTGCTCATTCTGCTGTTATAACTACAGTTACACCTGAGGAAGTGGAGCTAGGTGGGAACAGAGCACAACACGAATTTCAGCTTACACAGGTTTAGGGCTACCGGGCCATTGATTGTCTAAGACGAAACTAGGGAATTTTAAAAAGGTCAAATGACACCTTATGAGTGTTTTGCTCCTTTTTATGTACTTTGGTCATTTGGCTTTGCAGGTAGTCTGCTTATTAAGGTCCACCTCAAGCCCTTCTGTTTCTCATGTTGGGTCTTGATAATTTGCCACCCTCCTGCCTCAGCCTGGGTCAGCTGGGTGTAAAGGCATGCAAGGGCACGGCCAATTGCTGGCCCTGTCCACTCAGGCTCTGATTCATTCCACACTGGTGCTTGTCACACAATCCGTGTAAACAGTGACCGCTCCCTTTCCTCACATCGCTCTGCTCAAACTGTTCACCGTGCAGCAGGCAGCGTCCTCGTAAAATGTTCTAGTGTATCTGATAAAATGCCCGATAATTTAAAGTGGGTTTATTAAGGGAAGGTGGGTTTATTTCGGGTCTATAGTGAGATAGGTCAGTCCTTTGTGGAGGAGAAGGCGTGGTTGCAGGAGGGCGAGGAAGCTGGTCATGATGCCTCCAGAACCAGGAAGTAGAGCTGCTCCATTGGTGAAATGTTGATGCTCCATTACTTCTGTCTATTCTTCTGGGACGTCAGCCTATGGAACAGGGCTGCGCACAGTCACGGTGTGTCTTGTCAATCCTCCCTGGAGAGACTCCCACAGATCCAGAGGGGTGTCTATCTTCTAGATTCTGAATCCTGTCGAGATTAATCATCCCATTCCCACTTCTCCACAGGACACACCACAGGAGCCATTTTCTCGCTTTTTGGCTAGTTGAGAACAAATGACCAGGACTAATTTATGGTGGTAGAAATCGAAGAGATTCATTTAAAACTCCATCGAACGAAGTAAACAAAACCTGACCTGTACGGGTTAGCCAGCCCAAAGGCAGTCTTCCTCCTGAGGCTCACCACAGTGTGATGGGGGAAATCTGAGCCCTGGGGCCCAGTGTAACCAGGAAGTCACAACACAGGAAAAAAAATTCCTGACGTGAGTGACTTTGGATTCCCTGCCTATTATTTCAGATAACCTGATATGCGTCTTTTCACCTACTCCTTGATAAATGTTGGCGGTGGAGAAATACCTACTTCCTTCTTGCCCTTAAATATGCTCTTTTTCTACCCTGCTAAAAGGATAAAGTCCAGACACACTGTGGAATGACTAGCAGTGGTAGCTACTGAGGTGGTGAGGGAGTGAATGTACCCGGTTAGCCAACCCGCGGAGGGAAAGTACCCTTTACTACATTACAGTGCGAACAGCACACGGTTTTCTTTTTTGACTTCGCGACTTTTAAAATCGCCAACAGTCTTGGTAAAGAGATACAAAGGGTGTTGTTATTTTAGGCTTTTAGAGGAATACGAGAAATCTTGAAAACATGTTTCATTGAGGCAGTTTGACAGAGGAACAGTCACTTGTCTCCCCTGCACATTCACAGTTCTTTTGAGTTCATTCACAGATGTGTACAGTCATCTCATTCTGTCTCAGAAGATTTCTAACACTTCAAAAGGATCTGCACAGTTTGTGGCCAGCCCCCACAATGGGGTCCTATCCCAAGCCTCAAGCAACCACCAATCACTAACTGTGATTTTTCTAGATACTGAAGTTGAATCATGTGCTCATTTGCATTGGTCTCTTAGCTTGTCAGTAATGCTTTGACACAGGGTCTCCTTCGGCCTATATTGATCTGGAACTAGCTATGTAAACAGGTTGGTCTAAACTTTTGATCTTCCTGTCCCGCATACCCTACTGCTGGTATTGCAGAACTGAACCATATGCCCAGTTTTGCTTACTGACATACCTCAGGGTAGACTTTATGAGTACTTTGTTTCTTTTCCTTTACATTTTGTTGATCCTTTCTGAAACCCTTGGACATCTGGATAAAACTGTCTTTTTGGGCCTTTATAAATAATGACATTGTGAATGTTTATGAACAAGCTGGAAGAACCACTTTTCAATTTCCTGAGGGAAATATCTCTAAGTGGGACTGTAGGGTCCTGTGGATAACTTTCTAAGAACCCAGCAAACTCTCCCAAGTGGCTCCACTGTTTTATAGTTCCATAACACTCAAAGGCTGTAATTTGTCCTCCTCCTTACCAACCATTCTTGTCTGGCTTTGTATTTTTTTAATTGCAGCCATTGTAGTGGGTGTGAAGAGTTCGTCTACTGTGGTTTTAATTTGCATTTCCCTAAGTGACTAACGATGCTAAGCATCACTAGTAATCATCTAAATATTTTCTTATAAAATGTTATTCTTCCATTCACTTGTAAATGAATTATTAGCCTTTACTGAGTGTGAGGAGCACGTTAACATAATCTGAACACAAACCCTATATAGGATACATGGCTTGGAAACCTATCCTTCCAGGCTAGAGTATCTTCTCCTTTTTGGACACATTACTCTTTTAAAGTCTGCATTTTATTCAAAATAGTTTCCTTGAGGTCCATTAACAGGACAATTGACTTGGTATCAAAATATAACATTAGTATTTAAAAAAAAAATGGCACCTTAGGTCATGCAGGCACTTTTGTGGACCTGCTTTCCAATAGAGTACTCGGAGCACGTAGATAAGTAAGAGAAGATAGTAAAACTCTAAGAGGTGGTTTTTGATGATCATTTTCTGAGAAGCGGGGCGCTAACTCAAGGCCCTGCACAAGGTTCCACTCCCAATCTATTGACAATATAGTTCTAAACGATGAAAATGGAGTCAAGTAAGAGACTGGAGCGTGCAGTAAGACACATGCCTCTCGATGAGGCACTGAGAAAGAGGCCAAGGCGGATGGTCGGTCGCACCTGGGTGATGGCTGCGGCCCAGGGTTCTTTCTGTCTGGCCCAGAGCAGGGCGGCCAAGCCGATTCTGAGAACGAGTCGTGAGGTCTACTTCACCGGGGAAAGGGGTGGAAGCCATGGGCAGGGGGGTTGGCCGCATTTTTTTTTCTGGTCCCCGAGGTCCGGCGGCCTCTTCCGGCGGTGCGGGCCGGTGGCCTCCCCTCACCGCCCACCCTCGGCAGTGCATCCAGTCGCCGGGGCCGGGCTCGACCGAACCACCCAGCCCGCCACAGGTGGCTCCGCATCAGGCGTGGCCTTGTGCGGCGCCCCGGGCCTGAGCGCGGCGACGGCGCCTTCGTTTTCAGCCGCCCGCCACCGGCTCCCCCCGAGGCTTTACTTGCTGCCGCCGTCTTTGTCCGCACACAGGTGGGCACCCTCTCCTGCCGGAGGCCCCTGCGGGGACAACCGGATCCCGGTCCTCGGGGCGGGTGGGACAGGAAGCGACGGCGCGGCGGAACCAACCGCGGCGGGGGCCAGGGGCGCAGCCGGCGGCCGCCGAGGGGGCGCCCGCCGCGGGGGAGGGGTCGGGCATCCGGTGAGCGCGGCCCCGGCCTCCCCCGCGCAGCCGCACCGGCCGCCGCGGCCGAGCTCGTCCTGCGAGGACTGCGCCCGGTCGGCCTTGCGCGCGCGCGCGCCTCGCTGACGGAGACGCCGGGCGAGCGCCGACCGCGGCTGCATGAGGCGCGGCGGGAACTAGCGCGCCGAGCCCGCGAGGCCCGGCACGGAGGCTTGGGGAGGGGGGGCGGGGGGGGCGGGCGCGGCGGAGGCGGAGCTCGTGCCGGGCCCGCCTGCCCGCGGGGGCGCCGCTGGCAGAGGCCGAGGAGGCGGCGCGGCGGACGGCGGCCCGAGAGGAGCGCCCGCGCTGCGGCCCGCGGGAGCGCGCCGCCACCGCCCGCGCCGGCCTGAGGAGCGCCTGCCGCCGCGCGGGCCGAGGTGAGTGCACGGCGGGCGGGCCGGCCGGTGACGCCGGAGCGGAGCGGGGCGAGGCGGAGGCCCGGGCGCGCCCGCGTCCTCGGCCCTTTGTGGCCGCGCGGCCGGGGCGCGGGGTCCGGCGGCGGCGGCGGCGGCGGCGGCGGCGGGGACTCCCGGGCCGCCCGGCGCGCGGCGTCTCCCTCTGCCGGGCAGCGGCGCAGAGCTGCGAGTTGGCGTCCTAGTTTGACATTGAGTTAGAAACCGTTTTTTCTTCCGAAGACGGAAGTTTGTTTTATTGACCGAGGTAGAGCTTAAACATGGCTCCTGGCTTCGGCCGTGTGGGACTCGCTGCCGTGGTTGCCGGGCTGACCCCAGCCGGTCTGGGGCGACCGGGGAGGGCGCCCAGGCCGGGGCCGAGGTCTGTACCTGGGAAGTAGCGGGTTTCAGGCGGTGGGAATGAATGAAGGAGCACAGACAGCACAATGCTCAGAGAGACTGACCAGGAATCCGCATGACTTGCACCGTCACTGCCTCTTACTTAGCCTTGCAGAGAGGACCCCCTCCAGCCCCCCGCGAATTTATGACCTTGGCCTTATTTCAGAGCCACTGAACTAAACTCGCTTGGCATTTCTGTACCCGTGGTAAAAGGCAGCACAGTCGTTGTGCTCTTGAATTGTTTCTGGAGGACAGATTATGTCACCTACACTCCACTTTGGGTTTGATAGTAAGTAGTACGTTTCTTTACGCTCGAATCACGAACTATAGAAAGTAGGAGAGCTTGTCCTAATTTTCATAGATGAAGATGAGGCCCCAAAGAAGTTAACAAAGTTTTCAGGTCACACCTAAGCTGCAGAGTTGAGGTTCAGAGCTAGACTCTGGTTGTCTAAGTGCTCTCTCTTCGCTCCGATTCTGTGGCTAGACCTGCATCGTCCAGTGTGGTAGCGCTTAACCACACGTGATAGTTTAAATTTAAATTTTAAAAAGTTCAGCTCTTCACACAGTAGCCACATATCAAACATTCAAGAGCCAAACGTGTTAGAGTTGAAGAGTGCTCGTGTTGCTCATTTATTTGTCTGGTAAATGTTTATTGAGTGCTGTGTGTTCAGTGTTAAGTCTTGGGAATACAGCGGTGAGTGAAAGAGACAGAGTGGGCTTGTCTTTGGGGAGCTTGCATTTTTACAAGATAGCTTGAAGATCTTCCCATGGCACCCCAGAGCCTTGTTATTTCTTTCCAATGTAGTTCACGGAGTAGGAATATATGCTTTATCTGGGGAGTTTCAGAGCGATCTTTCAGTCACCCATCCACATGGACTGAATCAGCGTGTGTTTAAACTTGATTCCAGGTTGTGTGTGGTTTGAAACCTGAGAAGCCTTTATTCAAAAGTCAATGATAACTGGGTTTAGAGAATGTTCCCTGGCTTGTTTAGTACTTGTTTTATTTCATTATTATTTTTTAAATGTGCGTGGGTATTTTGCCTGCACATTTGTCTCCGCATCGTGTTGGTGCCAGAAGAGGGCTTCAGATCTCCTGGATTGGAGTTCCAGATAGTTGTGAGCTGCCATGTTGGTGGTGGGGATTGAATCTGGGTCCTCCGGAAGAGCTGTCGGTGCTCTCCACCAGACCGTCCCTCCAGCTCCGTTCGCTTTAAGCAGCAGACTGTACAGCCTTGGAAATGCTCTTCATTTGTGCAAACACTTAAGCGTCTGACTTCCTCGCTAGAACTTAAATTTAATGAGAGCAGAGATTATCATAGCTTTCTTTCCTAGTCAGGTGTTCTCATAGACTTCACAGCTCTTGATAAGTAGTAGATTTTCAGTAGATGTGTTTTGAGCAAATGAATGAGCATAACATATGTTTGTAGTTTTTCTTCTGGAAATCCTCGCTACCTGGTAGAGTTTTGCTCCTGGCATGACTTACTGACCTTCTCTTCTCACTCCCTGTTTTTGTTTTTGTGTTGAGGCAGCGTTTCCCACTCTGGTGTAGGCTGGCCTCAGCTCACAGCAGCCTTCCAACCTCACCCTTCCAAAGGCTGGGATTATTACAGGAGCCAACAGGCCTGGCTTCATTATAGGTGGGGCATGGGGTTGAGCCAAGGTCTCACTGTGTGGCCCCTTTGCAGTGTAGCGCATTCACCTCCAACATGGTGATGACACTTGTTTCAGCCCACCAAGTGCAGAGATCATACAGCTAGGATGTCAGCCTATCACTGGAGTAACAAGAAGTCCTGTTAATAAATTTAAATTGTAATCATGGTAGCACCGGTGGGGTGTGTGTGTGTGTGTGTGTGTAAAGATTTGTTTGTATTTATTTATGTGTGTGGGTATATGTCTGTGTCCTTAGTGCATATAGTATCTTTGGAGACCAGAAGGTGTCAGAACCCCTGGGACTGAATGAACCCCTGGGTCATTCAACAGTTCCAAAGGGGTTGCAATCCACAGGTTGAGAATCACTGGACTAGAGGCATGGACTTTTGCAGTTTGTTCATGGATAACTTCCACAGACCAGGTAGAATTATCCAATCTTTGGAGTAGACTTTCATTCTATGGAAAATAACACCACAGCAGGCATAATGTCATTGTTTTACACTCCTTTATGTACTACATACACTTCTCATACGTGGGTGAAATAGAAGAAGGGAATGTGGCTGCTGTAGAGAATAGGACTGAGAGTAGATACTGCATGCTCGCTTATTCCGTTCACGCTTATTGGGTGATTAATGTACGACAGACCCCGAAGTAGAGAGCAGGGCAGCATTAAAGGTACAGGGGAGTCCAGATTTACTTACCATAGCTTGCAGGAGTGCTGTGGAGAGAGGACGGTGGAGAGATTGGGTGGAATAGGGATCTGTAGCTGGAGGGGAACCATGGCTTTTGGTCCCTAGGCTAGTAGGGAAGGCTTCTGGGCACACCACCTCCCCAACCACTCCAGCCTGCCTCACCCCATCACCCCATCGTTGTTGCTCACAACCACATGTAACTTTCTCCAAAGGCATCGTGCTTATTTCTGGCTTTGTACCTTTATATATGATTTCTTTCCAAGATTACTTTCCTTAAAGTGCTGCTGCTTGTTCAGAGATTGGATCACACACCTGTCCCATTTGAAGCCCTTCAGTGTTAATAGAGATATGCTGTGCTTATCTCTGCTTAAGTGTTTGGTGCTTGAGGGTAGGCACAGCATTTGATATCTGTGTCTGTGTGGACTTTATGTCCGGGAGGAAGGATTGATAAAGGCTGAGTAAAGCGTGCTCCCTACCCCCCTTTAAATTAAACTTTCTTTTAAATTTTAGTTTATTCTTTTTATATGTGTGGGTGTTTTGCTTTCATGTAAGTCTTCACTTGGGTGCCTGGTGTCCACAGAGGCCAGAAGGCATGGGTTCGCTGGGCAAATAGTCATGAGATGTCATGTGGATGCTAAGAACAAACACGGGTCCTCTGGAGGAGCAGTCAGGACTTCTAATTGCAATGACATCTCTCCCCCCTCTTAAATTAACCTTTTTTTTTTTTTTTGGTTGTTATTCATTTGTTTCTTAAAGTGGTTTTCTTTTTCTAGCCCTGGCTGCAGTCTAGCCTCACAGAAAGTCTTTGCCTCTTTTTCCTGAATGCTGGGTTTTAAGGCATGCTCCACTACTGCCTAGGTAAATTTAACTTCCATGTGTGATTACTATAGGTCCACATGTAAACTAAGAAGCAATTTAGGAAGGTCCCTTGTATCTTTTATCCAGTTACTCCCATTGGTGTTATCTTGTAAACTATAGCAGCGTTAAACAACAATACACTCTGTCTGGTACAGTGACATTGCAGAGGATTTCCACCTCAAAAGATTGCTGTTTTTTAAGAAAAAGTTTATTTTTATTTTATGTGTATAAATGTTTGCCTGCGTGTGTGCTGCTGCATATGTGCTATTGCATGTATGCTACTGCATTTGTATGCATTGCTTGCAGAGACCAGCAGAGGGTATCAGATTCGCTGTAACTGGAGTAATAGATGGTGTGAGCCTCCCCTTGAATGCAGGGACTCAAACCAGGTTCTCTACGAGGGCAGTAAGTCTCTTCAGAGCTGAGCCACCGTCAGTCTTTCTGTTGCTTTTAAATCACCCTTTATCCTGCCCCCTCCTCCAGGAACGCTGCTGTTCCCATTATTTCGTCATCTCAAGAAAATTTCATAAGTGGAATTGATTACTATAGTAAGTACTTGTGAATTGACTATTTCCACTAAGCATATTTACCTAAGTTGTTGACTGTATCAATAGTAGCTTCATTTTATTATTGAATAGCATTTCATAGTGTAAATGAACAATCTTAGTCCAGTGTTGAGAATTGATAAAGAGCTAACAGTGAGGTCTAAAGTGTTCACATTTGGAACTCTAGAAAAGTATACCAAATGTGGTGTATTTTTATGATTCTTTAAACCATTTAAACCATTGGGCATCTGGTTACTTCCAGCTTTTGATACTACAAATGAAAACTAATAAACTTTCATGTTCAGGTTCTTGTATTTTGTTCTGTTCTCTTTTGTTTTTCTGAAACAAGGTCTTAGGTAGATTAGGCTGATGTGTGTGGGGGTGCTGTTTAGCTGTGCCTGGCCTGGACCTCCTGATCCTACTGCCTCCGCCTCCCAGGTACCGGGGTCATAGGCCTACCCCCTGTTTGCCTTCTCATGCAGGGTTTTTTGTTGTTGTTGTTGTTTTTTAAATTTATTTATTTATTTATTATATGTAAGTACATTGTAGCTGTCTTCAGAGACTCCAAAAGAGGGTGTCAGGTCTTGTTATGGATGGTTGTGAGCCACCATGTGGTTGCTGGGAATTGAACTCAGGACCTTCAGAAGAGCAGTCGGTGCTCTTAACCACTGAGCCATCTCTCCAGCCCCTCATGCAGGTTATCTAAACATAAGTCTGTGCTGTGCAGTTATTGGATTGGTTGAGTTGTGTGGCTGCTGTGTTCTAAGGTGGCTGTAACACTTTGCATTTATTACAGTGAAGTACAAACGATCAGCGTTTGTGCATCCTCACCACATTATATGTTAGCACTGTTTTATGCACTGTCCATTCTGGTAGGTACAATAGCTCACTGTTGTTTTACTGTGCTTTTCCCTAATGACTGACAGTGTTAAGCATTTTGTTTGTTTGTTTTTAGATGGTCATTGAGATAAGACCTAGAGCATCACGTGAGATAGGCAAGAAGTCTACCACTGAGCTACATCCCTTCAGCATCGTATATTTTCTTTAGGGAAATTATTTTTGCTTGTTTTCAAACTGGATTGTATTTTTAATGACTGTGTTTTGAAAGCACTTTATATATTCTAGACACTAGTCTTGTCAGAAGGTGTGGTTTATATGTAGGTTGTATTGTCATTCCATTCATCAGATTTTTGTGGAACGAAAGTTTTTAATTTTGTTGAAATCTGGCTTCTCTCTTTTGTGGACCATATTTTTTGGTGTTAAGCCCAGGAACTCTTTGCAAAGATCTAAATCCTGAAGATTTCCTTCTGCGTGTATCTTTTTGGAAGGTGACATGCTTTAAGCATGATTCATTTTGAGTTATTTTTTGGGTAAAGCATGAGACTTAGGTCATGGCTTTTACCACCTATGGATATTCAGTTACTTCAATACCATTTGTTGAAAAGATTGCCTTTCTTCTATTGAATTGCTTTTGTATGCTGTCAAAAGCAGCGTGTGTGTGTGTGTGTGTGTGTGTGTGTGTGTATTTTGGAAGTGTTTGTTCTATTAATTTGTGTGTCTGCATAAATTACCACGCAGTTTGGTTACTGAAACTGACCCCCACTTCCCAGTATATTCATTTTCAAAATAATAGTTACTTGTATTTTCTTGCTTTTTTTATATAAATTGTAGAACAGTTTTTATTTACAAAAACATCTTGTGAAATTTTGATAGATTCTGATAGACTCCAGTCAGTTTGTAACAAGCTATAGTTACTGTATGTCTGTCTGTTGAGATCTTTGTTTAGTCAGCATTGTGAAGTTTGCCAAATACTGTTACTGCATCTATGTCTTAACTTTTGTTAGGTGTTTTTGTTGGATTTATGTAAATATACTTGTACTTTAGCAATGGTAAGTGCCACGTTTTTAAATGTTCCTTTCTTGCATTGACTTAAGTTTTTATTGCTATGTTGAAAGGAGTAGTGAGAAAAGACAACTTTGCAAGTGTTGCTTCTTTCTCTTCTGTGTGGAATGCTACCTATCTGTTTTCCATAGGTGCTTTGTCAAGCTAAGAATTTCCCTCTGTTCTGTTTATGAGAGTTTTGATGAGTGAATGCTTAATTTGGCCAACAATTTTATGCATCAGCGAATATATGACCTTCCCTTCCTTTCCTTTTCCTTCTTTCATAGCCTTTCTTTTACTTTCCTCTCCCCTTTTCTTTTTTCCTCTACTCTCCTATCCTCTTGGAAACTCTTGGAATTCTTAAACATGCTAGTTACACCCAGTCACGGAGCTACCTTTCAGAGCCATTTTGGTATGGGATGAAGTCTATTGATTGATTGATTGATTTTTAAAAAAAAATTTTTTTTTGATCAGCTTTCATCCCTGAATAAACTTTCGTTGATCATGGTATGTAATTTTTTTAACCTTTTATTTTATAAACAACACACAAATTAATAAGTAAAAGGCAGAAAAAGTACAAGAAACACACACAAAACCATAAAACCACAAAATTAGAAACCATAATATATAAGCAAATGACCAATAAGATAAAAAAAATGCCCAAACAAAGCAACCTCAGACAAAAAGTCTACAGGAATCCCATTGAGCCCTTTTTGTGTCGGCCAGCTACTGGTGGGCTTGGGGTTTGCTGGGGTGCAGTTCTTCTCTTCTGTGGAGGTGGGGAGTGGGGGCGTTAGGAAGCCCAGCCTGGTTTCTGGTAATGAAGTTCTGATCCTTCTGCCTCCACCCACCCCAGTGTTTGAATTATAGGCATGTATCACCATGTTCAACTTGTCTGTGTTTGTTTTGTTTTTTAACATCTATTTTATGTTTATGAGTATACTGTAGCTGTCTTCAGACACACCAGAAAAGGCGTCAGATCCCATTACCGATGTTTTTGAGGTGGTTGCTGGGAATTAAACTCGGGACTTCTGGAAGAGCAGTCAGCGCTCTTAACCACTGAGCCATCACTCCAGCTCCTGTCTTATTGCTTTTAATATGTTTGTCTTGATTACTGTTCTGTTGCTGGGAAGAGATACCGTGACCAAGGGAACTTTATGGAAAAAAGAAATTTAAATGGGAGCTTGCTTTACCCTGTCAGAGGTTAAGTTCATTATCATCATGGCAGGCAGCGTGGAAGCTAACTGTAGGCAGACGCTGGAGCAGTAGCTGAGCACTGCATCCTACTCTGCACACAGAGGATGAGACTTTAGGCTTGGCGCCTGCCCCCAGCAAGGCACTCCCTCCAGCCAGGCCATGCCTCCTACTCCTTCTAGTCCTTCCAAACAGTGCCACTCCTTGGCGCCTAAGCATTCCCATATATGAATCTGCGGAATCCACTTTTAGTCAGAACACCAGTGTTGTACTTTGTTTTTTCAGTTCAGTGTAGTTTTTATTTCTTATGAGAGCCTTTCACCTTGACTCATGAGTTACTGTAATGTGTACTTTGTTAGGTGGTTAGAGGTTTTTTGTTTTTTGTTTTTTTATCCTGGTTTGGGGTTTATAGTTTAATTCCACTGTTGTTGGAGCACTTATTCTGTGATTTAAATTCTCTTATATTTGTTAAAGTTTGTCTTATGATTCAGTGATCCAGAGTATAAACTCTTTAAATTCCATGGTTCTGCTGTAGTTGGGTCAAGCATGATTAGTTCCTATTTATATCCTGTTAATCAAAGGAATCGTTGGATTAATTTCCTCCCTTCTTTTTTTTTTTTTCTTGAAAGGTGAACCCAGGTTTTGCACTTGCTAAAGCAAGCATTCTATCTCTGAGTTACACACCTCAGTTCCTTGAATAGAATTGAGTTTGTTTAATACACACATACACTCACCCCCCACACCACACCACATACACTACATCACTACATACACCACATACACACACAAACAAATTTAGGTGTTGTGGCTTCTTGATAGATCTGCTTTTCTGTTTTTTTTTTTTAATATTGTTTGTTACATATTACCATAACTCCTCTATTTTATTTATAGGATTATATCTTTTATATTTTTGCTTTCAACTTGCCTGTACTGATTAAATATTTCAAGTAGGTTTCCTGTAAATAGCATGTAGTTACTTCATGTTTTAAAATCTATTCAGGCAGGTTCCATTTTCATTGATGTATTTAGACCATTTATATATAATAAAATCATTACTATATTAGGATATACACTTAGCATATGACTTTTGCTTCCTGAGTTTTCTTTCTCAGATTTATGTATTACTTGAACATTTAAACTTTTCTTCTCACCTTGATCTGTACTGGTTTTGGATATAATTCTTTACTTTTTTTTCTTTTTGTTTTTAAAACAAACAAAAAACAAGGTGGGGAAGGATAGGGGCAAGGAGACTGAGTCTGACTGAGAAGCTCAAGGTGGCGAAGAGTTTCTGTCATTGTTTTAACAGAGGTCTGTGGAAAAATCTTTTTATTTTTCTCTTTCTTTGTATGAGGATATCAGTTCCCTTTCAGCTTTCTATAGGTAGAGGTTTTTTATACTAATAACTTTTTCTTCCAGTCTTTGAAAAACACTTGCTTCCTTTTGGTTCTTGTGGTTTCAGTTAAGAAATTTGCTCTCATTAAAGTCACTTTTCCTTTTTAGTTATGGCCTCTTTTCTCATTATTTTTAGAACAATTTCTTTTGTGTTTACATTCTGATGCTTGTGGTACCTTTGGTATGGATTCCTTTGGGTTTTTCCTGTTTGGTGTTCATGCAGCATCCTGAATCTTTAGGTTTATGTCTTTTGCCAAATTTAGGAAGTTTTCACCATTAGTTTTTGCATAAAGCTTTTTAGCTTTATGCTTTTCTGTTCCCCTTACTTGTAAGACAGACATCTTGAGCAATAGCTCTTTTGTTACATTGAATCTTGTTTGTGATTTGTGAGTTCTGCAGTCTTTCTGTTCTGGTTGGATACTTTTTGCTACTAAGGCTTTCTGTGAACTTCCTCTGTCCTTTTATTTTGCTGTTGAATCTGCCCACCTAGCTTTTTAAATTTCCGTTTGGGTCTTTATCTTGTTTAACTTGTTTAGAGAGTTCTTGTAATTGTTGAAGTGTTTCTGTTAAGGCTATTTTAAAATCGGTAATTTTAACATCTATTGGTGTTATTTCAGTTGAAATTGCCATCTTTGTGTGTGTGTGTGTGTGTGTGTGTGTGTGAGAGAGAGAGAGAGAGAGAGAGAGAGAGAGAGAGAGAGAGAGAGGGAGAGGGAGGGAGGGAAAGAGAGAGATATTAAAACCTGGATATTTCCATGTTTCTCTGATATATTAGTCTTTTTTTTTTTTTTTTTTTTTAAGTTTTCTGTTTTCACTGGAGTTTGGAGGGGCATCACTTCAGCAGTGGAAATGAAGGGGGTCCACCATTAGACCGCTCTTGACCTAAGAGAGCTTCTTCTGGACTTGGGTGGGAGAGGTGGTAGAGGAGGCGTGGGGCCTTGTTACTGGCTGGTGTGGATGAAAGCTTTGGCTCCTGTTGTGGTTAGAATGTGAACACATAGGCTCATGTTTCAGCTTTTGGTCTGTAGTTAGAGATACTTGGAAGGTAATGGAACTTTTAGGAGGAAGTCTCAGTGGAGGAAGTGGCTCACTGGGGGTGTTGAGTCTTTACAGCTTAGCTCTTCTTCCTGCTCCTAGTGTGAGTTTGGGAGCCATGTGACCAGCCGGCCTATCTGCTTCCTGCCTTCCCTGCCTGTGCCATGTCCCCGCCATACTAGACTGGATCCCTCTGGAACCACGACACAAATGAAACCTTTCTCTCTTAAGTCGTTTTTGTCAGGATGTTTTTCCACAGCTGCCTGTGTTGCCTTCTTTGACTGCTGCCCTGGTATGGAGGACTCGGGGTCTCCCTACAGCTGATGAGTGCGGAAAGCCTGGCCTGCTCCCCTCAGTTGCTTAGAGGTGTTCGTGTCATTTCTACTTAAAATCGCTGTCTTCTGGGTAACCCACGCAGATTTCTGTTGGGGCTTTATTTATGCCTGTTTGCATTTCTACCTGTCGGTGTTGTCTACTTCAGGTCGGGGTACATGAAGCAAAAACAAGTCACAGAAATCGCAGTTGTGTTGCTGCTCCCCCCTCACTGAAGTCCACGGCTTCTTCCCAAGCCCCAGAAGAGCAGATGACAGCAAAGCCGGCTCCTCTCTGTTTAGTGTAACAGCCCCATCCTTATAGAGCTACTTGACTGCCAGAAGCAGACATCCCTGAAGAGCCAGGACTTGACATTTCCACTTCCCGTGGAGTAATTTTTTAGTACTGTAAAATGAATTGCAAGTAAAGGAGAGCAGCATATGTAATTCTTATCTTAAGCATTGTTTGATTTTTTTGTTTGTTTGTTTGTATGTGTTTTGAGTATTTATTCTTGAGTCTCCTAATGGACTAGATACCAGGTTGTTGTCTAGGGATACTTCACCACCACCACCACCACCACCACCACCACCACCACCACCACCCCAGACAGGGTTTCTCTGTGTAGCCCTGGCTGTCCTGGAACTCACTCTGTAGACCAGGCTGGCCTCGAACTCAGAAATCCGCCTGCCTCTGCCTCCCAAGTGCTGGGATTACAGGCATGCGCCACCACACCTGGCTTAATACTTTTTTTGAAAACAAAATTTAATTAAAAATTTAAAATATTTGTTTTGTGTATGTGTTTGCAAACATGCTACAGTGGAAGTCGGAGGACAACTTTTTGTTTGTGAGCAGAAAGCCTGAGCTTGCGTGGACATACTCAGAGCAACAGAGAAGCCAGAAGGAAGGAAATGAGTCAGGGGCTTGCTTTGTAGTATAGACTGCCCTTAAACTTGTGATCTTCCTGCCCCAGCCTCTAAGTTCAGGGATTACAGGCTTGTAGCACAGTGGCTCAGAGGTCGTGTCGTGTTTGTGTGTGTGTGTGTGTGTGTGTGTGTGTGTGTGTTTTGAGTTTTGCCCTGAGTTTTAAATATTTATAATTTAATCACAAATCTTTTTGGGGGTGAGCAGGAGGGAAGGTGTATTTGTGCACAGATTGACAGTCTGAAAGTTGCCCTGAGAAAGGATTGTTATGGTCAGTTGGGTGGTTGAGAGGGAAAGAGTGACTTATGGGAGGGAGAGAAGGTACTCATGTTCTTGAAAGCCAGTCTAAAACTAATGGAAATCAGAGTACTTTAATTTCGTGGGTTTTTTTTTTTGTTTGTTTGTTTGTTTATTTTTTTTTATTTTTATTGCCATTGTGCCGGGAACCTTGTAGGTGTACATTTTTGCAATCATAGTATTTAAATGTCAATGAATAGGACTAGCTATATAATTTATGAGTTCAGGATGACATGAAAAATGAGTCCCTTTAGAAAAAAGACACATGGACATAAAAAGCTTCAAGACAATAACAACAGATTGTTAAACCAAAAGCAAAACTCCTTCTAAAGTGGAGCCCTGTGTGACTCTGTATTCTATGAGACATAAAGTCCGTCCTGAAAGATTTCAGAACTTGTTTAGTATAGAAACCTCCTTTTATAGGAGAGGATTGTAGTATTATATATAATTAGATGTTAGTAATTATTACATTGTTTTTTAACATAATTAACATTAAACATTAAAATAAAATACATCTTTGAGTGTTTTGCCCCCTTTAAGTCTGTAGGGATGCCGAGAGGATAGTTATTTGCATATGTGTGGTGTGCTTGCCCTTGAGTATGACTATGTGCATGTATGTGAGTGCATGTGTGTTCCTGAGAATATGGAGTTGGACGTCTCCGGTGAGGTGGTATCTCTTAGTTGAACCCAGAATGGCCAGCCAGTTTGCTGGGGTCTCCATGCTTAGTTAGTTCCCCACAGTGTGTACAAACCATGACAAATAGGTGAAACAGGTCATTCCAAAGACATTCATACTGAGAGACCCCACAAGGTTTTCATGTTGTTTACTTTTTGTTATAGGGGTTAGAGGTGTAGTTCAGTAGTAGAGAAAGACTTTGACGAGCAGTATCTTAACTAAATAAATAAAATGTCCCATAGTTGTTGTCTGATGAATGTGCTGGTTTGTTTCTTATTTCCTTGTAAGTTCTGAGAGTTCGGTATATATGCTGTTGGATACCTGATATATACACCCCTGTTAATACAGGGTTTTCTATTTTTTAAATTAATTTTAGCAGCAATTAGTTTTTTCTTCTGCTAAATAAACTTAGGTAAAACTGGATATTACTGATATAGAAATAAATTGAACCAGCTAAATGATAGATGATACTCAATTTTGTTCTATTGTACTAATTTATAGATTGTATATTTCATATTAGGCTTTGTCTTTCAGCACTGTAGACTGAGGTGAATACATTGGATAAACAATTGAAAAGAAACTATGAGATATTTGGGCAGCAGGAGTCGGTATTTGAGCCGAGAGCTTGGTTATCTATCTCAGAGGCTTCCCAGGAACTTCCTGTACTTGGCTCCGTTCCTCCTTCATCTCCTCATACACACGCTGCTCCAGAGACGCTTTCCTGAGCACACTAGGGCCCTTCGCAGCCCTCCTATCTGGCGCTTTAACGTCTGGGCTTTGGACTACAGTTCCATGAGACGGAGACAGAGCTGGTCTTTAAGGAAACTGCCCTGTAGTTTTCAAATGTCCTGGGGAATGAGGAGTCAGTCCTTTCTCTTTATTCCTTGCCTAAATTAGAGTTGACAATTCTCAGGCTAGGAATATATATAATATGAGGGTCAGAGAAGCATTTGAGCATACTGTTAGAATTTTATTTCCTTTACTATGCTTTAATTTGCACTGTTTCCTTTAGTGCAAATCAATACCATAGCATTGAAATATTAGTATTGATATTTTATTAGTTATTACTCTTTAAATAAGTGATCATTTATTTGTTTTCACAGGAAAAAATTGACCCTATAACCCGTAACCAAATTATGTAATTTTTTTCCTTTTTTTTTTTTTTTTTTGGTTTTTCGAGACAGGGTTTCTCTGTGTAGCCCTGGCTGTCCTGGAACTCACTCTGTAGACCAGGCTGGCCTTGAACTCAGAAATCTGCCTGCCTCTGCCTCCCAAGTGCTGGGATTAAAGGCGTGCCTACCAAATTATGTAATTTTGTTTCTAAGATTTACTTTTTCAGTTTTGTATATCAGTAAGAAAATTTACTGTGATTTTCAACAAGCTTATAGAATTATTTTTGAGTTAAATATCTAAAATATATCTACTTTTTTTTAAGTTTTTTTTTTTTTTTTCTCTTCAGAGATAAAGTCTAACTATATTGCCTTGGCAGTTGTAGAACTTGCTATGTAGGCCGGCCTGTCCTCAAACTCAGAAATCCCCTTATCTTTTCCTCCTGAGTTCTGGGATTAAAGGTGTGTCGCACCACACAAAGCTGAAAAGATTTATTTTGAGCTGGGCGGTGGTGGTGCATGCCTTTAATCCCAGCACTTGGGAGGTAGAGGCAGGCGGATTTCTGAGTTCCAGGACAGCCAGGGCTACATAGAGAAACCCTGTCTCGAAAAAAACCAAAAGAGAGACAGAGACAGAGAGACAGAGAGACAGAGAGACAGACCCTGTTTTGGGCTGGAGAGATGGCTCAGCGGGTAAGAGCACTGATTGCTTTTCCAAAGTTCCTGAGTTCAAATCCTAGCACCCACATGGTGGCTCACAACCATCTAAAAGAGATCTGATGCCCTCTTCTGGTGTCTGAAGACAGTGGCAGTGTACTTACATATAATAAATAAATAAATAAATAAATAAATAAATAAATAAATCTTTTTAAAAAAGATTTATTTTTAGTTATAGGGCAAGGATATGTGCAAGCATATGCAGATGTCAGAAGAGGCCAGAGACATCAGAGCCTGCGGAGCTGGGGTCACAGGCCTCTGAGCGGCTGCACGGGTGCTGAGGCCCGCCCGCCTCTCTAACCGCAGTGCACCCTCTTCAATCACCAAGTCAAGGCAACTTGCTCTGTGCACATCTGAAAGGTTTTTATAAAAGTGAGGCGGTGTGGGAAGACAGACTTAGGGATGGGGGCATGCTCATGGTCTGGAGTCTGAGGAGGGATAGCACTGGGGAGGGCAGCACTGGAGCTGGGAGGGGCTGTCCTGACGGTGTCCATGGCTTTACTCCCGGTGCTGTGCTAAGATGCTAGTGTGCCTGCCTTAGTTTACCTTCAACTTGGTCTGATCTTTTCTCTGTGAAGGTGTTTGTAATGTTTTTGTCTTAAAAAGGAAATCACAGTAGAAGTTTCCTATAAGTTTGCCTTTTTAAAAAAAGGATCTCAGTACTTTAGATCCTGTTCTTTGATGTTTTTATCTGGCAAAGTACCGTTATTACTTTGTTGTCATTAAAAAAGCATTAACGTGTAAAGTTTAATTATTTAGATTTTGAAAAATAAGCAAAACTTGAATGATAAAGAGAAAAGCTTTAAAAATCGGGGCTGCAGAATGCTGTCTTGGTTTTGGAGTCTTTGGAGGTGGGGGACGGACTTTATGGAGGCCAGCAATTGTCACTGAACGGCTTCTTCAATTGTCACTGAACGGCTTCTTCAATTGGTCTCCATTGTGTTTTTCTTTGAAAACATTTTTTTGTGTATATGGGTGTTTTGTCTACATATATGTATACCATATGCATGCCTGGTGCCTGCATGAGGCCAGGTGGTATTGAGTCTCCTGAAACTGGAGTTATGGATGGTTGTGAGCCACCATGTGTGTGCTGCAGATCCAACCTGAGTTCTCAGGAAAAGCAGTCTACCTTAACGGCCGAGCTTTATCTCCAGCACTCAGAGTACCTCTCCTTCTTTCTCTCCTTCCTTCCCTCTGTCTCTCCTTCCCTTTCTTTCCTTCTCTTTAAGTTTAATTTAATACCTTTATGCTCTAGTGCTATACAGGGAGAAAAGAAGCATGGTTTTTAAAGAGTTAATAGGCAATCCTCATAAAAAGTAATGAGAACATTGGACAAGTTGCTTTGCAGGATGAGGGTAACCCTTCAAAGGAACCGGCTAATAGTGGACTAATTAAGTTCTAATTACCTTTAGAACTGTGAAAGGTATTTCTGTTCATTTAACCATTATTTCAATAAATATTAAGTACTTTGATCCTATTATATATTTTGTCATTTATTTTAAAATTTCATTTATTTTAAATCCTTGAATAAGGAATGTCTCAACTTTGTGAGCGGCATCTCCAAGTGTTCGTATTTAGGTGTGTCCCGGTTTCTTTGAAGTGGGTGGAGCCATGCAGTGGTAGCATCTCTGTGAACTACCCTCCCGTCTACCTCATACGAAGAAGAAATTACTGTAGTTCTTAAACTCTTACGTTTAATTAAAAAGCAGAACAAAACAGTAGTATGTTAGGGGGAAATGTTTCAGTAGTAGCTGCTTAGTTTAGGATCATAGTCCCTACACTATCAGCTGTGTGTGTGTGTGTGTGTGTGTGTGTGTGTGTGTGTGAGAGAGAGAGAGAGAGAGAGAGAGAGAGAGAGAGATTCTTTGAGATTGAACCGAGAGTTTCACGTAAGATGTTCAAACTTCCTGCCATTGAGTCTACAGTCTCAATACAAATACCAGAGAGAGATCATTTTCTGGTTTGAGCACTTGATACTTTCTTCTTGTTGTTTTTACAGCCTTCTATAATATAGTCCAATCTCATTGTTATCAATTGGTGTTCAGCTTTTATCCAGAAATTCATGAATTTTTGTTTAGTTTCCTGATGTGTGCTAAGTGCCTAGAAGTTTGTTAAATGGACCAGATTCCTTTGGCTTTCACGTCGTGCTGATGCATTTCTTGGGGATAAACACTTAGTATACTTAGTGATCTGACTGGTCAGAGCTTGTCGATGCTTCTTTTTTTGGGCAGTGTGGCAAATGCAAGACTTATTTTATTTTTAAAGATTAAAAATGTTGGGTCAGAGAGATGGCTTGGGGGATGAAAACATTGGCTCTTCTTCCACGGGACCTGTATTCAGTATCCAGCACCCACATACATGACAGAGAGTCAGCTCACAATTTTCTGTAATTCTAGTCCCAACAGATTTCAAAGGCTCTTCTAGCCTCCTTAGACACCGATACACAAATGATATGTTGACATACTTGCAGGAAAAGCACCCATGCACATAAAAATAAATAAATACAAATTAAAAAATATTGGGCTGAGTATTTTAAATATTTTTTAAGTTCATTGTTGAACTGACATGTAAGCAAATAGACTTTTCAGAGCATCCTGGGAAGAAAACCATGACTCTAGAGCAGTGAGCCTAGCACCCTTACTTGTTGCTCTGCTGATGTTCTGTAAGGGTTGAGTAAGGCAAGACTATCCATGGGACCCTTGTGTAGAGCTGAAATGACCTAAAAACAGTCAGTGAATAAGCTAGGAAGAAACAGCAAACCTGTTGTGGGGTTGGAAGTGAGGGGTGCAGAGAGGAGTATGCCAAGTACTTTTCTTGTCCCTCTAACAACATATCTGGGAGAAGGAACCTGAGGGAGGCTCTAGACCCAGAGTTCAGTCTGCAGGGACAGGGAGGATGTGGCTTAGCTCCTTAGTGATGGTTGCCTAGAAAGCGAAGCTTTTGGACAGGCGTTAGATGCAGACAACTTTTAAGGCCTGCCCTAGCTTCCCACTCTGCTAGTTAGGCCACACCCTCTACAGTTGGAGTGTCAGTGTTCAGACAAGAGTTAGCTGGGAACATTTCAGATTTAAACCATAACAGGTTGTTTGTCTTACCCTGTGTTCACAGGGAGGGTAAAATAGTTTCCTTGGGACATTATTGCCATAGGTGCACTCCACCTGGATTTGGAGTTAAGAGTTCATACTATGGGGATGGTACCAAAAAAAAAAAAAAAAAAAAAAAAAAAAAAAAAAGAAAAGAAAAGAAAAAAAAAGAAAACAAAAACAAAAACAAAAAACCAACCCAAGCTAAGAGTATAGTGAAAGTGGCCTCCAGTTTTGGTCTTAGGACTAAAAACCAAGCAAGCCAAACCTTTGTTCATTCCCTTCCCGCTTTTTTTATCTTTCATTTCCTATTTTTCTTTCCCAAGACACTCCATATTTCCCCTTCCCTCTTTCCTCAATAGTGTTACGTGTGTCTCAGGCTAGCCTTGAACTCACTCACTCTGTAGCCAAGGTTGACATCGAAAACTTGATCCTTTTGTTTCTACCTACACTTAGGATTACACATATGTCAACATGCTCAATCCAGACACTTTCTTCAGGAATGTAGGATTCTAGATTTAAGAGGTAGACTTAGGTATAGTCTTAGAAAGTAGAACATGAACTCACAATCAAAGAAGTAAGGAACAACTTTGTCTTAATCAGGGTTTCTGTTGCTGCAATGAAATACCATGACCATGAAGTTGGGATGGAAAGTATTTATTGCTTACACTTTCACATTGCTACTCATCACCAAAGGAAGTCAGGACTGGAACTCAGACAGGGCAGGAACCTGGGGACAGGAGCTGATGCAGAGGCCATGGAGGGGTGCTGCTTACTGGATTGCTGCTTACATTTTTTTCCCCCAAGACAGAGTTTCTCTGTATAGCCCTGGCTGTCCTGGAACTCACTCTGTAGACCAGGCTGGCCTTGAACTCAGAAATCCGCCCGCCTCTGCCTCCCAAGTGCTGGGATTAAAGGCATGCGCCACCACTGCCGGCTATAAATACATATTTTTAAAAGACGTGTTTATATTTGTCTTTATGTGTGTGGGGGTTGGAATAAGAATAGCCCCCATTGGCACATGTGTTGGAATGCTTGGTTTCCAGTTAGTACAACTGTTTGGGAAGGGTTAGGAAGTGTGGTCTCGTCGAAGGAGGTGCCTCTGGGCTTTAAAATTTCAGAAGCCCTTATCTCCTACTCAGATAACTGATATAAGCTCTCAGCTACTGCGTCAGCACCATGCCTGGTTGACTGCTGCTCTCTTCCCCACCGTGTTGATCAGAGACTAACCCTCTAAAACTGTAAGTGACCTCTAGTTCAATGCTTCCTTTTGTAAGCTGTCTTGGCCATTGTGTTGGCTCTTTTTGTGTCGGCTTGACATAAGGTATAGTGATCAGAGAGAAGGGAACACCTCCATTAGATCAGGCTGTCAGCATTAGATCAGGCTGTCAGCATTAGATCAGGCTGTCAGCATAAGATCAGGCTGTCAGCATTAGATCAGGCTGTCAGCATTAGATCAGGTTGTCAGCATTAGATCAGGCTGTCAGAATAAGATCAGGCTGTCAGCATTAGATCAGCCTGTCAGCATAAGATCAGGCTGTCAGCATTAGATCAGGCTGTCAGCATAAGATCAGGCTGTCAGCATTAGATCAGGCTGTCAGCATAAGATCAGGCTGTCAGCATTAGATCAGCCTGTCAGCATAAGATCAGGCTGTCAGCATTAGATCAGGCTGTCAGCATAAGATCAGGCTGTCAGCATTAGATCAGGCTGTCAGCATAAGATCAGCCTGTCAGCATAAGATCAGCCTGTCAGCATAAGATCAGGCTGTCAGCATAAGATCAGGCTGTCAGCATTAGATCAGGCTGTCTGTCAGCATTAGATCAGGCTGTCAGCATTAGATCAGGCTGTCAGCATTAGATCAGGCTGTCAGCATTAGATCAGGCTGTCAGCATTAGATAAGCTGCATTCAGTAGGTGTAAGGAAATACTTACATTTAAGAAAAGTCTTAGCAGGGAAGTTTGGTTCTATATTTTAAATAATACTAATGCAATTATTCATACAAGTAGTTTAAATGTTATTTCCTGCTTTTGGTACCTTGTGTTTGGTACCTGATTGAGCCCAGGCCTTATACTAGGCAGTGCTCTGCCACTCAGCTATGTTCCCAGCACATGAACAGTTTAAGAAAAGAAAGCCAGTGTCTTTAAGACACAGAAAATTAATTTATGAAGTCTTCTGTGGTAGAAACCTATTACAGACTTAGGGTAGAAAGGAAATTCTTTGACGTGATAAAAGATATTTTAATGACTGTCTTAGTTTGGGGTTATATTGCCACGAAGAGATACCAGTGACCAAGGCAACTCTTACAAAGACAAACATTTAATTGGGTCTTGGGTCTGACTTACAGGTTCAGAGGTTTAGTCCATTATCGTCATGGCAGGAAGCAGGGCAGCAGCGTGCAGACACGTGCAGACAGACACGTGCTGGAAAAGGAGCTTACTTAGAGTTCTACATCTTGATCCAAAGGCAGCCAGGAGGAGACTGTAGTCCACCATGGTAGAGTCTGAGCATAGGAGACCTCAAAGCCCTCCCCCTACACACTTCCTCCAACAAAGCCACACCTACTCCAATAAGGTCACACTTCCTAATAGTGCCATTCCTTCTGGCCAAGCATTGGAACACATGAATCTTTGGGGGCCAAACCTATTCAAACCACTACATTCCACTCCCTGGCCCCCATAAACGTGTAGCTATAACATAATGTAAAATTCATTTAGTCCAACTTCCAAAGTCTATCATAGTCTCAACGGTGTTTAAAAGTTCAAAGTTCAAGTCTTCTGAGATTCATGCAATCACTTAATTGCTATAATTACTACAGTCTGCTATAAGATCAAAATCCAAAAGCAGACCACATCTTCCAACATCATAGGATATACATTATTAGTCAGGGTTCTCTAGAGTCACAGAACTTATGGAATGCCTCTATACATTAAGTGAATTTGTTGTGATGACTTACAGTCTATAGTCCAATTACCCCAATGATGGTCAACTGTGAATGGGAAGTCCAAGATTCTAGTAGTTGCTCAGTCCCACAAGGCTAGTTGTTTCAGCTGGTCTTCTGTAGAAGTAACAGATGTGCTGGCAAGTAAATGCAAGCAGGCAAAGAAGAGTGACTCTTCCTTCTTCAGTGTCCTTATGCAGGTCTCCAGCAGAAGGTGTGGCCCAGAGTAAAGGTGTGTACCATCATGCCTGGATCTGGGACTTGTTTTGTCCCAAGCTGACCGTGGAGATCTCCTAGCTTTAGTCTCCTGGAATTAAAGATGTGTACCAACTTGCTATGGCTTAAGCTTTTCATAGCCACTATGCCTCAAGATCTCTATGCCAAGATCCAGTTCAGAAACTTGTCTCTTACAGCTTTAAGATCTGGATCACAGGTGAGCCCTCCAATTCTGAATTGTAGGTCATTCCAGATATAGTCAACAACCAGGAATAGCCATTACAATTATTATCCCAAAACATCATAGTGAGGTAATACTGGACTAAAGCAAGACCAAAAAAATTAGCTGGGCAAACTCCAAACTCTGCATCTCCATGTCTGATGTCCTACTTCTTTCAGCTTTGTTGACTTTAACACACTTCTTTCTCATGGGCTGGTTCCACTTCCTGTTAGCAGCTTTCCTTAGCAGGTATCCCACGACTCCACCATCTCTAACATGTTAGGGTCTCTAGGACAGCTTCAGCTTCATAGCTCTTGTTCCATTGCCTAGGATCCACACATGATCTTCTGGGCTCCTCCAGAGAGCTGGCATCATTTCTCCAGCTCTGCCCTCTGTAGTACTCTAGGCTCTGGCTGACTCCAGTCCATTGTTGCTGCTATTTTTGGTGGCCATCATATGGTACTGGCATCTCCAAAACACTGGGGTCTTCCACTGCATTTAGGCTGCACTCCCACCATTAGCCTTTGTGGTCATTAGATAGGTATGGCCCCCATTAGGTGCATGTGTTTGAATGCTTGGCCTATAGGGAGTGGTAGTATTAGGAGGAATGGCCTTGTTGGAGTAGGTGTGACCTTGTTAGAGGAAAATGTATCACTGTGAAGGTGGACTTTGAGGTCTCACATATATGCTCTAGCCGCACCCAGTGCAGAAGAGTCTCTTCTGGCTGCCTGCAGAAGAGAGTCTCCTAGCTGTCTTTGGGTCAAGATGCAGAACCACCAACTCCTTCTCTGGCACTATGTCTGCCTTGATACTGCTGAACCTCTGAACTTGTAAGCCAGTCCCAATTAAGAGTCCTTTATAAGAGTTGCCTTGGCCATGGTGTCTTCTTCATAATAATGAAACCCTAACTAACAAAGCCAGTCATAGGTTCTCTTCATGGTGTCAGACCTCAACATCTTTGCATGACCTAGTCAGCTCTGGACCTTCACCTGCCACTGAGGCTGCACCTTCACCAATAGCCTCCAACAATGGCAAGCCTCAGCAGCTCTCCATAGCCCCTTCCTCTTCATACCTTCAAAACCAGGCCACCTGGGGGACTCTTATACATGAGCGAGTCCAGATGCTAGTTCAAGGAAAACCTTGGCCATGTCACACGATGACCTTTCTGTCCTCCATGCAGGGACATCCTAGGCTCATACATCTGGCCTCAGTGACTTTCCTTAGTCTTGTAGGGAAATTCTATTCTTGATTCTAAAGTCAGAACCACCTTACCAAAACTTTGAGTACTGCTGCTTGCTGGGACTAGAACATGGCCCCTGATTCAGTTACATCTTTATCAGCTTTCTGGTTTTGGTGATTTCCTTTACTGCCTAAGCTTGGCTGTTCTGGAACTTGCTCTGTAGAGTGAGTTTGAATTCAGAGATTTACATGCCTCTGTCGCCTGAGTGCTGGGATTAAGTAAGGGTGTGTGCCACCATGCCTGAACTTAAGCTTTTCTTTACCTGGAACTTAACTCTGTACAAGGCTGGCCTTGAGTTCAGAGATCTGCCTGTGTCTTTCTCCTGGGATTAAAGGGGTGTACCACCATGCTTGAACATAAGTTTTTCTTTAATTCTTTTTCACAAGATCTTTCTTTATAAGCATGACCACTATTCCTTAGGATCTGGATCAAAAGCTTGTGTCTTCCAGCCTCTGGATCACAGGTGTGCCCTCCATTTCTGGATTGTAGTTCATGCTAGATATATAGTTGACAACCAAGAATAGGTATCACAATCCATCCCTTGTTAATTTGACACACAATCATATTTTCTCAATGTCCAAATGAAAACAATAACCAGGCCTAACATGATACAGCTATCCCTGTTCAACTGCAAACACATAAACAATAAGCTTAGCTGGGTGGGATCTTGCCCCAAGGTCACCACTTCCTTAATTCTTTTTAATATTCTTGAACACAACACAGGATTTAGCTCCATTTTACTTCCTGGTGCCCCTTTAATCTTTGAACCATATATTTTGTATTTTTCCTTTCTAAGTTTGCTACGTCTGTTCAAAAAGCTTTTCAGAAGAGTGAACCACAGGACAGAGTCTGTGCTAGGCTATTGTGAGATTTCCTTTGTCAATGCAATTAATCTAAATCGCTTCACTTTAGCCTGAGATAGACTTTTCAGACAAGGGCAAAAGGCAGCTACTTTCTTCACCAAAATATCACAAGAATAGTCTCTAGGCCACATACTACAATTCTTCTCTGAAACCTCTGGAGTCAGGCCCCACAGTTCTAATCACGCTCAGCATCACTGTCTCCCATGCTTTTACTAGTTTGGTCCATTAAGCCTTACTTAAAGCATTCTACTGCTTTCCAAAGTCTCCAAATAAAAGCATGGTCAGGCCTATCACAGCAATACCCTAGTCCTTGGTACCTACTTCTGTCTAAGCTAGAATCTGAAGTAGGCTTCAGTAATGTGCTAGCAAAGTAAGTCCAAGCAGGTGAAGAAGAAAAAAGTGAACCCTTCCTTCTTCCATAGAGGCCTCCAGTGGAGGCACGGCCCGGAACAAAGGTTAAAGCTATGTGTTGACCCAGATTAAGATCTGCCGTCCTATTTTCTACTGTTGTGACCAAGCATCAAGAGCAATGTAACTCACAGAGGAAGGAGTTTATTTGGAGCTTGAAGCTTCACAGGGAGAATCCAGGACCATCTTTGCAGGGGCTATGGTATCAGCAGACATGGTGCTGGTGCTGTAGCTGAGAACTTACACCCTTATCTGGAAGCATGAGGTTGGGGAGGGGTACTCACTGGGACCCGTGTGGGCTTTTGAAACCTCAACGCTCACTCCTAGTGATTCACCTCCTCAAAAAAGAGCATCCCTAATCCTTCCCAAATAATCCCACCAACTTTTGACCGGTGTTCAGATGTCTGAGTCTTTGGCAGTCATCTCATTCAAGCCAGGCGTTCGTAGTATTCCTTTAGACGTCAGCAGCAGCAAACAGCCGACACATCCTTTTTCTTTATAATAATTTCAGTACATTTCTCTTGAAGACCCTGGGCAATAAAAGCTACCAAACTAAAAGAAACAGTAATCATCTGTTAGAGTCAATATGGATGTTTTCAGAGAAGAGTCAAGAGCCTATAGAGAATTTTTCAGATTTGTAGTTTACTAGCTTGCTTTATATGCAATACAACAGTAAAGTCTGGTTTGTTGCTCTAAACTAGCAACATATAGTAAAAATTCAGTAATATCTCAGAATAGCTAAAAATCCATCTAATTAAGTATTTAAAAGAGACTATGTATCTTTAGGATGTGCTCAGGATTTAAAGCGTGGGGTGTTATGGGACTGGGGTATTAAGATCCAACAGTAGCGGGCAGGATAACATCGGTAAGCAGGTTCTGAAGTCCAGTCCCTTATCATCACGGCAGGAAGTGTGACAGTTGACAGTGCTACATCTTCATCAGAAGGAAGCCAGGAGCAGACTGTTTCCAGGAGCTAGGAGGAGGCTCTCCAAGCCTACCCCCACAGTGACATGTTCCTCCAATAGAGCCATACTCTAACAAGGCCACACCTCCTAATAGTGCCACTTCCTCAGCCAAGTATATTCAAACTACCACAACTACCACAAGAATCAAACCCAGGATTTTCACAGTGTTGTCACTAAGCTGCATATACAGGCTTTATACTAAGTTTACAACTCATGCAGTGAGCATTTGTTTCTGAATACCTTGGCCTCTCTTGACCTGCTTCCAAATAGATTTGGAATTAACTTGTTAATTCCACAAAAATGAAAGAATCAAAATATACCCTAGATGGCAGTTTGTCATTTTCTTCAACTTGTATCTGGTTTTTTTTTGTTTGTTTGTTTGTTTTGTTTTTTGAGACAGAGTTTCTCTGTGTAGCCCTGGCTGTCCTGGAACTCACTCTGTAGACCAGGCTGGTCTCGAACTCAGAAATCTGCCTGCCTCTGCCTCCCAAGTGTTGGGATTAAAGGCGTGCGCCACCACTGCCCAGCATCCTTTTTCTTAATATTACCTCATGATTGCTAAGAAAATCCTTTTTGTTCAGTTCTTTGAATTGTGTTCGTGTCTCAGGCAGCAGGGATCACTACAGGAGTAAGGATCCCAGGGGCTGTTCTCCAGTGCAGTCAGTACCTTCCATAGCCCCAGATAATGAGTTCTGACTTTTGTCTTACCAGCCGCCATAACCTGCAGGGCAGGCAAAGGGATAAATTTGACACTTGTGGTTATGCAGCAGTTTGATTGGCACGGAAGAACAGGAAAATGTTCCCTGAGTGGACATGCTGGTGTCCCAACATTTAGATTCTTTTTATTAAAAACATCCTGATATTTTTGAAGTCCTTTTTTCCACCCTAGTAAGAGTCACTTCTATTCATTTGGTATGTAATTCTATATGTATAATATAGCCTGGGACCCATAAGCAAAGTGTCTTGCTTTTACTTGTTAAAGGTAACTAATGGAATAAGCTGTACCTGTACTGAACATGGCGCCTCTTCTTCCTTGTGCTCACTTTGACACATAGACACAGCTCTGGTTTACTTGTTTTATCTGCTGTAAGTATTTTCTTATATAGATCATTTATTCATTTTTGTTTAGAAATAATTGTATTTAATTTGCACACGTGTGTATGTGTATACACCTTTGGAGGCCAGAAGGAGTCCAGACTCTCTGAAGATGGAGTTGCAGATGGTTATGAGCTGGAACCAAGCTAAGTCTTCTGGCCCCACCCCCACCCCACCCCACCCCATTTTCCTCTTGATGCATCGTCTGGTTGTCACTCTTGGCCATTATAGACAATACTGCAGTCCTTATGGTCTGTAAATACCGTCAAACTGTGAACCTAGAGTCGGGTTATGAAGGACTATGGCGGGGCTCTCTTTAGCTTTACTAGATATGGCCAGTTCCTTTCCTCAGTTGTCGTCATGTTCCTCCTGCTTTCATTATTCATTCTTCCTCTGTGGGTGCTGGGGATTGAACCCAGGGCCTTGCCAGCCTAGCCAAGTGGTTACCACAAACGTAAGTTTCCAACTCCACCTTCTTGCTTCATTTGGAGAAGTTTTTATGTGTTCTAATACTAAAATTCTTGAGCTGTTTTGTGAAATTTTCTCCTGGTCTTTGGTTAGTCTTTTAACTGCAACAATACAGTTAATGGTTGAATTAAAAAGCAGTAGAAGGAAATAGTCACGCTCTTGTGCCTTGTGGCTCACCGAGTATATAGTTCCCTCCAAGGGTTGCCATTCCTGTTTCTTCCTGTTGGCTGCAGACAGTTGTTCTGGCTCCATCAGAGACCATAAGAGCTCATGGCAGATTAGTTTATATAAGTTTGCACTTTGTATGTACACATCTACTGTGTTTTTACAAACAGGACCTTGTGATTTTGTCCACACGCCAACTCTGTAAACTTTTTAATGTACACATTTTGTCTTTTTATCTTAATATTGATTTACTCATGTTTGGTTTAATTTCTGTCATTTTATTTTATAATTTCTATATTGGCATGTTTTCTGTGATTTTTAAATCCCATTCCTAATTACCGTTTGAATTGATGTTCCTTTTTTCTTTTTCATCTTTGGGTTTTGTTTTTGTTTTTGTTTTTCCCTCCTTTCCTTTCCCTTCTCTTCCCTCCTCCCCCTCCCTTCTCTTCCCTCCTCCCCCTCCCTTCTCTTCCCTCCTCCCCTCCCTTCTCTTCCCTCTTTTCCCCTCCCTTCTCTTCCCTCCCCTTTTCTTGTTTGTAAAGTTATTTGTTGAATACTCCCTCTAACTCTGGGCCACACTCCGCTTCTAAACCCAAAGCACCGAGCTGCATGGCAGAGTTCAGAGCAGTCAAATTTAACATGGGAAAGGGTCCTACGAAAGTCCAGAGGGGCTGCTGGGCTGCTGGCAGAGCGCGTGCCTACTGTCCCTCCCTCTCCACTTGGATGTTTTAACAGTCTCTCTTTACTTGTTTTCAGTGTGAAATTTGAACAAAAAGCCCAACATTATTTAAATACCGGTCCTGCATATAAACATGGAGACCTTACATTTTATTTTCAGTTACGTTTCTTCTCAAGTGTGTTGTCTAATATTTTTATTCTTGTAGTAATTATTGAGCTGCTTTCTCTGTCTTGTGCCAAGAACTGCCAGATACTAAAATAATGATATTAGACAGAATACAGGCCTTTTGCAGGCCTGTATTTTTTGCAGTTCATATGACAATAAGCTGAGTAACTATGTTGACTAGAAAATATTGTGGTCCTCTGGTCTGGGGAAGTTCCTGCTGGGTCCTTTACGTCCAGAAACTGCTCCCCAGAATGATGTTTGAAGTTGTTTTCTAGTATCTTAGGTTTTGGTTAGAGGAAGCCTAACATAAAGTCTTATTTTTAACATTTAGGCATTCGTGTTGAAGAGCTAAAAGTGACAGAACAGATTAATAACCTACCCTGAGTTTCGCTTTTCATTTTCCGTAGAGTGTAGCCAAGCATTCCTGTTCGTTCACCATGTACAGTTGAATTGTGAGCTCCAAATTCCGTGTTTTAGCTCAGTTTGTGTAAATATATTTTTTTGCCTTTTTCCTAATATAAAACAAATTGGTCTTTCTCCTCACCAGTTTTTTCCTTAAAATCTCCATCTTATATCTTTGAAACTTTTTGCAAAGATATGAAATCATTTTGTAAATTATGGTGTGTTCATCATCTTATCACAGCTAAAGATTAAACTTAAGGCAGGATCTGATAGTCCATTTTGTGTTCCTACCACAGAATTCTTGAAAATGAATCCTAAATAAAAGCCATGTATTGTCCTAGTTTTGGAAGCTAAGGAGTCCAGTATCAAGTAGTCAGCATCTGATGAGGACTTTTTTGCTGTGTTACAACAAGGTGGAGGAGTATCACTTGGTGAAAGCCAGTGTGTGAGCAGGCACAGTGGCGCTTGCCTTTAATCCTAGCCCTAGGGAAGCATAGGCAGGCGATCTCTATGAAGTTGAGACCAGCCTGGTCTATAGTGAATTCTAGTCCAACCAAGGCTACATAATGAACCCCCCCCCTCTCTCTCTCTCTCTCTCTCACACACACACACACACACACACACACACACACACACAAGTCAATGTATATTTCAGCTGAGGTCTCTCTTCTTTCTTTAAAGACACTAATCTCGTCATGGGAGTCTCTCTTCTTTATGGACTCAGATAATATTAACATTCAAATTTTGGATTAAGTTTCTAACATACAGTCTTTGGGAAGAACACATTCATGCTAACCAGAGCCTACATTTTTTCATGCTTTAGTGTTTTCTGTTAGCGTAGTGACTTATAGTAATGAACAGAGTTTGACCATACTATGGATATATGATCTTCAGTGGACTAGCTGTATCCATGTACTACATAACAGGATTTCAGACAGAGGTGGAACAAATATAAATGATATATACCATAGAAACTAGATTTGTAGTAGGCTTTGCTGCTGGGTTTATATAAGTAACACTTTTATGTTCACAAAGTAATGAACTTACCTCATGACATGTTTCTCAGAATACACTCTTTTTAAATGGCACATGACTATAATACCATTTCTAAGATGGGTATGTCACAGCAGATTCTAGTTCGTAGTCGTTAAATTTATGTTGAAATTCTACTGCTAAATGGGTTCTCTACTGTCTACACTAATTTTTTTTTTCCTTCTGAATCAATAATTGTAGCTTGCAGGATGCTTGGGGTGGGGTGTTGATTGTAGGAGCACAGTACCTCGTCACTGAACGGTTAGAGAGGTTCATATATATGGAGGGAAGTTTCAAGGTTGGTCTGACTTCATGCTGCATCCAGATCTTATTGCTTTCCACAGTTTGACTTTGCCATTCTCAGCATGATAAAGGCTTTCCTTAAAGCTTCCAGAGAGCTTCTGGACCTGAAGTGTATGTTGTTGATTCAAGGAGTAGCTAGACGGAGGAAGGTGCCATTTCTTCTTTATCATCTTTTTTTCCCTCAAGAGAGAACTTTCCCCAAATGCTTCCTAACAGATTTCCCTACAGGTTCCATTGATCATGATTTAGTTTTGTACTTTTGTAAGATAAATACAGTGGCTGTGGTTGACCTAGGCCAGTCAGGAATAGATGGCCTAGTAATTATCACAAGAATTCCACTAGAGTATGATAAGGTGAAGAATGTTGGGTGTGGAATAAGGAGTAAACAGCATCCACTGCAGATGCTGGCTGCCTGTCTGCCTTCTCTTCTGAAGAGTTGATGCCGCCATTTTCTAGGAGGAGAAAAGATAATGTATACTATTTCCTTTGAGTTTTTGGTTAGTAACATTTTATTAATTAACTCACTTGTTCTTAAAATATAACTGGCATGCCATGTCCTGTGTCCTGTTTAGCTTTGGGGAAGTGGCCCTCACATTCGAGGGGGCAGTCTGTGGACGGTGGTGGAGGTGGGGGGGGGAGGAGTTAACTTTGAAATACACTGATTTTAGCAAATTTATTTTTCAGCAGATGATTTGAGACATGTGGATTTATGATACGTATTCATTTGAAAAGCCACTCTGGGGTAAGTTGATAAAAATTGGGAATTAATGATTTGAAGATTATACTTCTCCATGGATTTTGAAACTTATATCCTTTGGTTTTTATGCCTTATGTTCATGTATTAGAAGAGCGTGTTGTTTTAGTTTTTATTTACACAGTATTACACTATCTGGTCCTGGCTAACCTCAAACTCAACAGAAATTCACTTCCCCCTCCTTCCCAAGCTGGGCTTGATGTCACCATACTCAGCACTAGAATGATTTTGTACTGTTACTATTCTAATAAAATTTGAGAAATACAGCAAAGTATAGTCTTTGTACTACTTTATTAGTGCATTTATATTTATTTCTCATTAGTATGTCAATTTGAAGACTAAACGAAGACCAGTTTCAGGAAAGAACCTTTAGCTAGAACTAAACTTAGAAACTAAACTGTGACTGGGCAATCATTTGCAGTACTAGTGTTGAAGATACTGGAGTAAAGTTTGTCTTGAGCTTCTCTGTTGCAGATGGTCATTTTCATTGCATCAGTGCATATGTAACAGAATCCTGATTGTTTCATCTAAGAAAGCACCTTTAGAAATATCTCTTACTATTTACTGAGTGCGCATTATTGCAGTTGAACTGTAAGATGAGTGTACTTTCCTTTAAAGAAACAGTGACACTATGTGGGTTTTGCTTGTTGGTTGCAAATAAAATAAATTGACCTTTCAAAGGCCACATAACTAGTTGGTGTTAGAACTGGAATTTGAACTTAAATATTTGGCTCAGTAATGAACTTAAGTATTCCCTTGTTTTAACTGGTAAGTTGTATCTGGGTTCCTATGACCATCCCAAGATCTTCTGATTGGCTTGGAGAGCTCAGAAGGCTTCAGCACAGTAATACTAATTGCAGAAATACTTTGCAGCAAAAGGACACAAAATCTGGAGGGCACCAGGAGTGAGCTTATATGTGTCCTCTCCCCAAGGGATAGCAGGGTGTGATTAGTTTCTCCAGCAATTGTGACAACACGTGAATGCTGCCTACCAGGAAAAGTCAGAAGCTCATGCCCAAGGTTTTTACTGGTACTAGTCATGCAGAGGTACCTTGTTTCTTGCACATACCAAGATTCCAGAGTCACAGAAGGAAAAGATGTTTAACCAACCAAATCGTGTGTGCAGTTAAGGCACAGTGGGGCAAACTTGCTATTTAGAGAAAGTTTTGTATCACTATGGACATCATATCATAGTAAAGTAGCTGAATTAAAAATCAACAAACAAGAATCAAGCACATTTGTCAGTTGGGCCTGGTAGGACACGCCTTTTTCTTTAATCCCAGCACCTGGGAGGCAGAAGCAGGTGACTCTCTTGAGTTGGTCTACAGAGTGAGTTCCAGGACAGCCAGGGCTACACAGAGAAAGCCTGCCTTGAAAAACCAAACAAGAAAAAAACAAAAGAAAGGAGGAGGAAGAAAAAGAATCAAGCGCATTTCTATAAACTAGTAACAAAATTATAGTACTCAGGTAGAAGAAAATATTTAAAAATATCTGAAGTTGACTTGAAACAAAATTATGAGATTTATTCAACTCATTGCTAAAGAGGCCTCACTAAGTGGAGAGATGAGAGTTTGTGGATTTGAAGAATCACAAGGACAACAGTTCTGGTTGCTCATAGATTTCATTTGTATTACAGTAGTTTTTGGAATAGAGCTTTTAAAAGTTAGTCTAAAAGTTTAAAGGGAAACCAATGAGACACATATAGCCAAGGTACTCCTGAAAAAGTAGGGAAAGGGCTAAGTGTGGCAGAGGCAGGTAGATCTCTGAGTTTGCGGCCTCGTCTACATAGGAAATCCTAGGATAACTGGGACTACATATACCCTATCTCAAAAAAAATCAAAAACAAAGAAAGAATGAAAGGTGATACTCTCCTAAGTCTGGTGGCCTGAGGTCAGTCCCCATTGTTTGCCAGGTCCTCAGAGACAACTCACTTATTTCCTGAACTTAGAATACTTCCACCTGGAAGAAAGAACCGACTCCAGCAAGTTGTCCTCTGACTGTTGCATCCTTCTACATAAAAATGTAATATTTCTGGGACTTGGGGTTGAGTGTGTGTAGGTAGCCCTGGCTGTCCAGGAACGCCATCTGTAGACCAGGCTGGCTTTGAACTCAGATCCTCCTGCCTCTGCCTCCTGATTGCTGGGATTAAAGGCATGTGCCAACATTTTTTAATGGTTAAAATGAGACCTTTTTTTTTTTACCATTATATTAAGAATAAGCTAGTCATTATTCAGATAGCAGTTTTACATATGAAGAGACAGGTCAGTAGAATGGAACATAGAGATTCAAAAACTTAGTTTACAACAGGCCGAGTATCCCAGGCCTTCAGAGAAGATGACTCGTTATCTAAATAGGACGGACACAGTTTATCCTTTTGGGAGACAATGACATTGGCTCCCTATATATACAGGAAAGGCAAAACATTTTAAGTTTGATACAAAAACATTACTAGTAATGATTTCCAGGTATAAGTATTTCTTAAGATATGAGAAATGATACTTTTTTGAACCATAAATGATATTCTTTATTAAAGGTAAACTGTGAAGTAGAAAAAAATTACAGGTAGAGCTTATAACTGACACAACACTATATAAACAATTTCACAGAAAGAAGACAAGTTACCCAATAGAGTATTGGGCGGGATTTCAGTAGGTGTGTGAGAAAAGAAATGGAATGGTCACCAGTTACGGCCGAGACGGTAGAACACCAGATACAAAGCTTGGTGTGGCCCTGCAGAGATGGGCCATGGGCGATGGGCCATGAGGCGGGAGGGTCTGCAGTTGGAGGCTCCCGGGTTAAACTGGGTTAAATGGAGACGCCTCCTCTCAGAAAACAGACCAGATATGTAGCTACGAAAGATAGTGATTACACATGAAGATTGTCAGAATTGAAAACTCCTCTCAACAGTGTTCTAATGTAAATACATCAAACCTATGAAAGCATGTGTTTCTTTGTGTTGGAGATCTGGGATTCTTGTGACGATGACTCAGGAGCAAAGGAGAGGTTTCACAGTTTTAAATAGATTGTTAAATAAAAATGATTTGTAATATGACATTGAACTTCAGTATCTGTAAGTAAATGGTTGGAATGGTGCTGCATTCATTTAAGGCTGCTTTCTTCCTATAACTCCAGAATTCAGAAGAAGTTTTCCCTCTGACTCTTTGCCAGCAGTGTGTTAAATGGCCCTAAGTAAGTTCTCTTGTACCTCTGTTGAGATCTGGTCACCCCAAAGTGCTCAAGATAACAGAAACAAGTGTTTAAGTGAGGCCCATCCATCCCAGTGACCACAGAAACACTTCAGCACTAATAGCAGAATATAGCCATGGTTTATGGCGGTCCTGAGATTGTACCTTGCACTGTTTGAAGAGGGTTTTTTTGTTTTGTTTTGTTTTGTTTTTAAGATTTATTTATTTGCATGTCTGTGGATATAGAATACATGTGAGTATTCTATCTCTGTGTACACCTGCACGCCAGAAGAGGGCATCAGATCCCATCATAGATGACTGTGAGCCACCATGTCATTGCTGGGAATTGAACTCAGGACCTCTGGAAGAGCAGCGAGTTCACTTAACCGCTGAGCCATTGCTCCAGCCTCCCTGAAGAGTTCTTTATATTTAGCATTTATCATTTTATAAGTAGAAATATAAAATTTCAAGATACCGTTAGAAGCCAAATCAGTTTATCACCTTCAAAAAGTGGTATACTAGTCAGTCTACTCAGCATTGCATGCCCCACATAGACACCCTTGATCTGGTAAGCTCTGTTAAGAGTCTACCACTATTCCAAGTGAGCTTTGTTCTCCTGACCTCTAAACTGGGATAATAAGGGAAATAGTTTAGTGATCACAACAGTCTTTTTTTTTTTTTTTAATTCTGAGTAGTGTTTCTCTCATGTAAGTATGTGTGTGTGTGTGTTTGTGTGTTTGTGTGTTTGTGTATAAATCTATAATGCTCTCAAATCAGAAATGTTTAATGTAGATGATATACTCAAAATGTTTTAGATTTTGGAACATTTCATTCAGATTTAGTATTGTGGAGCTCAAAAAATTAAGTCTGCAAATATTACAAAATATGAAATGCTCTGAAATCTGGAACAGTTAGTTTCCAAAGCATTTTATATGAAGGATGCTCAAAGATACTTTAAAAAATTGCATACAGATGGTTAGATAGACATGTTTTCTCCTTAGATGTCTCAATGTGAAAAAACTGGTTTTTAGATATCAATGAACTGACAATAATATATATTAGTGTAATGGTCATTAGGTCTTAAAGAATGGGTCTGGGGAAGTACTTAGTTGATAAAGGTCTTGACTAGGACACATGAGATTCTGTGCTTGATTCCTAGCTCCACATAAACCTATTGTGCCCACGTACAATCCCAGCACCGGGGTGTTGGAGGCAGGAGGAGTAGAAGTTTAAGGTCATTCTTGGCTCTCTGGGAGTTTGAGGTCCTGTCGGTCTACATGAGACCCTGTTTTGTTAGTGTCTTAATTTTGCCCAACCCCCCCCAGCCCCCCACCCCCGCCTTCCACCACTAGGTTAGCAGTCAGATTCTTTGCCAGACAGGTTTCCATGTGAAATGGCTCAAATATGTTTACATACCCAGCGTCCATGGTAAGAGCCATTGTTTTGTGTTCTGTAATGCCTTTCTTTCTTTCTTTCTTTCTTTCTTTCTTTCTTTCTTTCTTTCTTTCTTTCCTTCCTTCCTTCCTTCCCTCTTTCTTTCTCCCTCTCTCTTTCCTTCCTTCCTTCCTTCCTTCCATCCTTCCTTCCTTCCTTTCTTTCCTTTCTCTCTCTCTCTTTCTTTCTCTCTCTCTCTCCTTCCTTCCTTCCTTCCTTCCTTTCTTTCTTTTTTTCTTTCTTACTTTCTTCTTTTTTGGTTTTTTGAGACAAGGTTTCTCTGTGTAGTCCTGGTTGTCTTGGAACTCACTCTGTAGACCAGGCTGGCCTCAAACTCAGAAATCCGTCTGCCTCTGCCTCCCAAGTGCTCTCTCTTTCTTTCTTTCTTTCTTCTTTTTCTTTCTCTCTTTCTTTCTTTCTTTCTTTCTTTCTTTCTTTCTTTCTTTCTTTCTTTCTCCCCCTCCCTCTTCCCCTTTCTTCCCCCTCCCCCTCCCCTTCCCTCTTCCCCTCTCTCCTCTCCCTCTCTCTCCTCTCCCTCTCTCTTCCCCTCTCTTCCCCCTCCCCTCCCTCTTTTCCCCTCCTTCCTCTCCCCTCCCTCTCCCTCTCCCCCTCTCTCCCTTTCCCCCTTCCCTTCCCCCTCTCCCTCCTCTCCCCCTCCCTCTCCCTCTCTCCGTTTTTTGAGACAGGGTTTTTCTGTGTAGCCCTGGCTGTCCTGGAACTCACTTTGTAGAAGACTGGCCTCGAACTCAGAAATCAACCTGCCTCTGCCTCCCAAGTGCTGGGATTAAAGGCGTGTGCCACCACCACCCGGCTCATGCTTTTCTATAGTCACTACTTACTGCTTGTGACACAATCAGATGAATAGACATGATTTTGAGGCAGAAAAAGTCTGTAGCACCCTTGTTTTCTCTCACCTTGCCATCAAAAAATGCTGTTCTGGTGAAAGACCATATGCAGGAGATCCAAGTCCCCAGAGATGTGAGCAGAAATAATTTATGTTACAAGTATCATTTAGTACCTCTGTGGGTGACTCTGGCTGAGGTCTAGCAACTTGGTAAAGAGTTCCTCTAGATAGTTCATAAATGAACTCAGCTGCGCTGCACTGTGCAGCGCCTTCACCGTGTAAGAGCAGCCTGTAAGAGCTGCACACACCGCTCAGCCTGCGTCGGGAGCGTTGCTCACATGACTCAGCGCCGGCCCATGGACAAGGTGGTCCTCAGGCTTCTTGATTGAATATACTTGATTTGTTTCTGTCCTAGTCAGCAGCAACATGGCTTTTGTGTTAGTTATTTGGTGACCTGATTCTCAGGCTGCTCCAGGGCTCTCCAAGGTAAATACTGACTTGTTAGAAACAGTTTTACTCAGAGTATCCCTGTTACTTTCTGATGACAATATAAGAGTGTCAGAATGTAGAAGAGTGGGAAGTAGAAACTAAAAACTTAGGACATCAGAGTAAGGACATCATAGGAGCAAGTCTTAGAATTCCTTCCCTTTCCTGCAGTGCATTCTGGGAGTGTTTTCTAGGTGAGTAGTGACCTGAGGTTTGTACGTAGGAGTTGGTGGGGAAAAGAGGACAGGAATTAGCCTGAAAGGCTCTGCAGTACCAGCCCGAGGAGAGCTGGGTATTCACACTGGAATAACTACTGGCTGGAGATGTTGGACTGATTAATTGTCATGGCTTTTGTCTTAGAATTCAGTAAAACAGTTGGAGAGAAAGAAAGTTAAGACCCATATGTTGATGAGACTGAAATAGTAGCTTACTGCTGTTTTAATGTATATATCCAGTTACAAGAAAATAAGCACATTTTTATTGGTTATTTAGATTTATCTTTGTTAAAGGCCTGTTCACACCCATTTACCCTTTTTCTATTGAGTATGGTTCTGTAAGAGGTATTTATATAATAATGGACTTTCTTGTTAATGAAATTAATTCCTATCTTAATATTTATAATGTTAAATTAATCTTAGGTATTGAATTTAAGAGTCTTTTTTCCCCTTTTCTCTTTATAGGATATGACTGTGATTTCTGATGAAACCAGATTGGAATAATTTTCATGATATTTGTATATTTATATATATATATTTTAAAATTTTACATTTGACTTAAAGTGCCATGAGAAAATTTGCATATTGCAAGGTGGTTCTAGCCACCTCCTTGGTTTGGGTACTCTTGGATATGTTCCTGCTGCTCTACTTCAGTGAATGCAACAAATGTGAAGAGAAGAAGGAGAGAGGGCTTCCTGCTGGAGACGGTGAGTGGTCTTTAGACAACTGTCTTCTTAAGGATATTGGTCATTTCTACTATATTTCAAATTTAGATTTATAGCTGTATATTTAACATTTTATATTTTATACAAAACTTTTTTTATATATAGATTTAAATTTTAAGATGAATAGTAATCCCTAAGTTCCTATGTGGTGATTATATTTCTAAGAACAGTTGAATGTGAAGAGTGTCAGTGTCATTGACTTGCTCAGTTTAGTTCTTACCAGATGACAGGGAACTCACCATTGGAACTGCCAGGCCTGTCCTGAGGGCTGGTCTGATGCCAGCGTGCAGAATGGGGCACTAGAGCCTGGCTAGCAGGTGCTGAGTCTCCTGCCTGACTCTCCTCAGAGCCGGGCCTCGGAATGGTCTCGTGCTGCAGCCTTTGAACACAGTTCCTCCTGTTGAGGTGACCTCCAACTTTAAAATTATCTTCATTGCTACTCCATAACTGTAATTTTAGTACTGTTATGAATCATAATATAAATATGTGTTTTCCAGTGGTCTTCCGTGACCCCTGTGGAAGAGTTGTTCACTACTCTCATGTCTTTTTGTTTGTTTGCTGTTTTGTTTTTTTGAGATAAGAGTTTCTCTGTCCTAGAACTCTGTCTGTAGACCAGGCTGTCCTCAAACTTAGAGATCCACCTGCTTCTGCCTCCCAAGTGCTGGGACTAAAGTTGTACACCACCATGCCTAGCTTGGCATTTTATTCTTTGAAGAAATGATATGTACTTATTCTTCCAGTACTAATTTTCTTTTACTCTAATTTTTATAAGGAGGAAGATACTTGGTTCTCCAAAATTTGTGATCTAAAAGCTATTTATTTGTGTTAGGAACTGTGCCTGTTCAATTATAATTGTTATAGGTAGGTTTACATAGCCAGCTCTGCTTAGTTGCTGGAACAGGATGTTAGCAATGCCTTGTCTAGCCCCATCAATCTACTTATAAGTTCACAAAATACTACTTTTACGGTTCTTCTACTACACAATGTTACTGAGAAACAAAACACTGCCTTCTTAGCTGGTAGTAGAGCTGTACACCTTGTTCCCTTTAGACCAGAGGGTAAGTATCACCACTCACTGGTTAGAAGCTGCTTTTTTTTTTTTTTAAGATGTATTTATTTTATATGAGTACATTGTCTTCAGACACAGAAAAGGGCATTGGATCCCATTACAGATGGTTGTGAGCCACCATGTGGTTGCCAGGATTTCAACTAAGGACCTCCGGAAGAGCAGTCGGTGCTCTTAACCACTGAGCCATCTCTCCAGCCTGAAACTGGTGTTCTTTTCCCAGAGTGGCTTTTCTCTCCGTCACTCCACTGTAATGTATTATCAGTTAGAGTTGGAGCTTATGGTTTCTGTCTGGAATGCAGGGGCTTAAAAGCAAGAGAAAAATAGAGACTCTGTAGCATAGGAAACCTCAACTGGAGAATGTGTTTAAAGCCCTGATAGGTGCCGAACAAGAACAGAGAAGTTTTGAGCTGGAGAGATTTAGCAGTTAGGAGCTCCTGCAGCGGACCTGGGCTCAGTTCTCTGCATCCACACAGTGGCTTATAGCCTTCTATAACTCCAATTCCAGCAGGTTTGACACATAATGTATATGAAAAGCACTCATACATGTAAAATAAAATAAGTCCATCTAAGAAGAATTTCTCCTTTTAAGGAACTTGTCAAAGATGAGCGTGTGCCTCCACAGCAGACTGAAGGGAGTCTGCGTGCTGCAGGTGTGTCTCTTCTGCAGGCAGTGGCACATCCTCGGAGGCTTTCAGACAAGGTGTTAAGTCCTCTAACAGGACTGGACCTTTGAATAAACTGGCGGGTGTGTGCTAGAAGAGACCTGACTAGAAGAGGCCTGGGTGCGGGACTAGCTGCAGCCTGTCACGAAAGATTGAAAGAAAGAAGAGTTGAAGTCGACCCTCATGTCTCCTTGGCTAGACAGATTGCTGAGGCAGACTCCCCACCGGAGGAGCAGCCTGGCTGGGGCCTGGGTCTCCCCAGGGTAGGACTGAGTTTCCGAGATGCCGTGTGCTTCCTTCCCTCCCCCTCACACATCCACACACAACACTGGTCCCCCCCCCCCCCCATTTTCTTCTTTTTTGGTCTTTTAGTAGAACATGTTCCACCATGTTTGGCAAGATGAATTGTTTATGGTGTTTGGTAATAAGGTTTCTGATGACCCTTGTGAGTGCCTTTCAGAGAATGTAAACATGGAGGGCAGTGATTGGGTGTACTATTAAAACAGACGTGTGATTGGGTGTACTGTTAACACAGACGGGTGGCTTCCTCAGCACACTGCAGCTGGAAGGAGGCGGGTAGTACATGTTAAATGTCTGCACATCTGTGTGGATGGACATTGAGAGAGAATGAATTTGGTAAAAGGGGGAAGAGGAAATTATCAGTAAGTAGGGCGGTATAGTATTGAAGTCACAAGGAAAGAGCTGTTCTTGAAGATCCTAAGGTTAATATGGTTTTGAAACACTAGCAACATAGATGTCATAGAAAAGGAGCAACTTTTGTTCAAAAATACAAAGTAATGGAGAAATAGGTTGGAAATAACAGCAAGAAACAAGGTGATAATGCTTTGCTTATGGAATAAAAACAACACAGAATCTCAGAAAGGGTGATGTGATTTGTGGGCTCTGGAGGAGAGCTGGATTTGAGTCCGATCTTGAGGAGACGGAGGAAGTAGTTTTGTGAGGCGAGGGCGTCTGGGGTCGAACTGAGACGAATGTCAGCAGTGGGAGAGCAGTACTTTGGAGAAACACGCTAGTTTTCTGCCTCTGTGGCAGCATGAAAGGTAACTCACTGTCCTAGCTGTGCTGAGGCTACTGCGCCATGGTCAGAGTAGAGTGGAGTAGAGCATTTTCATCGGAACATATGCATTGTTTGAGCATAACGTGCCTATAAAACACCCTTCCAAGCTTTTGTAGATGTTCAGTCTGAGTCATGGTCTACTGGGCTGCATAAAGTTTAGTATTCATAAGAGAGAGTGGCTAATGAGAGACATGGAAGTCCTGGGAGACAAATGTGTGGCAGTGGAGAGATGATAGTTTGTTCTGAGTCAAGTGTAAATGACCGTGCCCAGAACATGGATTGGTGCCGCCCTAGGTGACATGATTCACTGTGAAAATGGTGACATGAGCTTCTCTTAGTCACAGAACCAGTGGAGCTTGAGGTCAGCACACTGCACAGAGTCGTTGGCAGGCAGATTACAGCGGAGTGGGAGTGGGTGTCCCATGAGTTAGTGGTTAGTGGTTCGCTAAGGTTACATCTCAAAGATTCCAGATAGTCAGAAAGTGACCAAAGATAGCCAGAGATAATTTGACTCTGGACCTGCAACATTCCAACTCCCCATAGTCTGATCAGACAGCATTGAATCTTCAACATAGGTTTGGCTTTTGGAGACTTAAAGTTATAAGAATAATGAATTGCTTTTTAGAAAGGAAAGGGAAGCTGTTTTACTTGCCTTTAAAAGGTGGAATAGTAGTTTCCTATGATAAAGGTACAGGAAGGGGACATCAGAGGAGGTGGCCTGCCTGAACAACAGCAGGAGAGCGAGAGGCCGAGGCACAGGGGAGGGAGTGGCAGCCCTCAGGTAGGAGGGGTGCTGAGGAGGAGGGAGGCTTGGAAGTTAGGTTCTCTTCCAGGAGAGGCAGAGAGGTGCAGTGAGGGCGGCTGTCATCTAGGAGGACTGGAGGGGCTGAACAGAGCACGGCTGAGCGGTCAGTCACTTCCTCAGCGTGAGCAGCCGGACAGGTGGGGACAGCCCAGGTGAGGGTGCTCTGCTGGGTGAGCGCAGGGCTCACTTGCATGTTGTTACTCAGCAGCATGCATTAGTTGTTGTGAAATTGGTTTTCAGTTAAGCATCTTCTTTCTTCTTAGTTCTAGAGCTAGTGCAGAAGCCTCACGAAGGTCCTGGAGAAATGGGGAAACCAGTCGTCATTCCTAAAGAGGATCAAGAAAAGATGAAAGAGATGTTTAAAATCAATCAGTTCAACTTAATGGCAAGTGAGATGATTGCGTTCAACAGATCCTTACCAGATGTGAGGCTAGAGGGGTAAGTACACAGTGGGTGTGCGCACACAGTGGGCGTGCACACACAGTGGGCGTGCGCAGAGGCTGGTCTGCCCCCAGCAAGTGCTTTGCCGCAGTGCTGGCAGCCCCGTCACGGGCGCTGGTCAGTTCTCCGTGGGGCCTAAGTTGAGTCTGGTGAAGGAGCGCCCTGGCCGATACTGTTGAGCTGATGAAGGGGCGAGGAGCGTGCTTACTTCTCTCAGAGAATCAGCAGACTCTAAACACTTTCAAAAATGTTCGTATATTGAGCCCTTTACAGAAAGATTTTAGGTGCATGTAACTTGAGGCAGTCCCACATGTATAATTTACTGAATTTTTATGTGTATATACACAGCTGTGTAACATCATCTAAACTAAATAAATAAAGTTCTTTTATTTACTTTTCCAGTTATTTCTCCCGCTTCCATAGACACCACTGTTTTGACCCCTATAAACTGAGATGATATACTTTCTCTGTTATGGAAGACAAGAGAGTCTAGACCTGTGCTGGAAACACTGTGCCTGGAGACAGCAGCACCAAATTGCATATATAAAAACTCTGTAAAAGGAGAGCGGGGAAGATGTGGCTCAGGAGCGAAGAGCACGTCCTGTTCCCTGGAGGGCCAGGGTTCACTCCAAGCACCTCCCGTGGGCAGCTCACAGCTCTTCATATTTCCAGCTTTAAGAGGATCTCACTCCCTTTTCCAGCTTCTGAGGGCACTTGCACTCACATGCACATTTCACACACACACACAAAATCACAAAAACAAATAGCAAAAGAAAAGTCTGTAATAATGTAGATGTTATATGCCTTTATAAGTAGATATTTTAGGCATATTTAATATTTTAGACCAAAGCCTTCGATGCCTTTAATTCCATCACTTGACAGGAATAGCTCTGAGTTCAAGGCCAGATTAGTATACATAGTGAGTTCTGTGAGACTCTGTTTCAAAAACATAAAAACAAAAAACAACCAAAGAAAACCCAGAAAATTTAAATTATCAGTTCCTACAAAATATAACTTGTTGACTTTTTAGTCTATTTTATTTGGGTTCTTTTATCTCTACTTCCCAACCATTATTCCTTCTAATACCCGACTCCAGGTAGGATAGAGAGAAGCTTAGAGGGGAGAGAGTCTCTGCTGCCTTGGAGGGTCTCGAGTCCATATCCCACACCTGGGATTAAAACAAAAACATGTTTATATAAACATAGTTGGGTTTTAAAGAAACCAAAACTCTCACTACAATAACATACAATAGCAGAAATTATAAAGTAGTATCACTATTAAATGCATAAATTAACTAAGGCCTTTATACAGAGACATCTATAAACAGTAACAGACTTATAGTCCTGCACAGTCTTGTCAATGAATTACATTTTATGTATATCTAAGGAAAAAACAAAGCCAAGCTTTTACTAGGAAAAGAAGGAAAATACCAGTTGTACACCATGAGATCACAGTGATCAGTAAAATTAGATGACATAATGGACAAGGAGTCCTAGCCTGTGCACTCAAGCCACACTGCCACACTTAGAACTACGATTAAGTCCTTTTACAGTCACTGAAAAACACAGCAGTGCATGTTGATGTGGCCATTTCTTTAAATACAAGAGAGTATTTGATAACATTTGTTGCTGTCCTGGTGTCCTTAGGAACGTCAGAGCAGCGCAGCAGGTAACCCCACCGCATAGCTGTGCTGAACTATGGAAGATCAGGGGCCCGTAGAGTGCACGTGCGTTCCCTCCCTCAGGGCCACGCTGCAGGGCTGCAGGGCTGCAGGGCTGCAGGGCTGCAGGGCTGCAGGGCTGCCAGGCTCGCTCACTCGGTGCTCAGTAGCCGGAGGCAGGAAGGTGGGGAGGCCGAGGGAAACCTGGAGGTGTAGGATCTGCCTCAACCTCAGTCTCAGCCCTTATCCTCAAGTGGATTATAGGTAGAGGATTATAATCCATACATGTTCGGTAAGGTAGATAGTTGGGGGGGTGGTGGTCTGTATTTCTAAGAAAGATATTAATATATGTTGTTTTAAGGTAAAATTTAGAAGATATTTTTAAAATATCATTTTAGATATTATTAGAGCATAATAAGTGTGTGTGTGTGGGGGGGGGGGAACTCCTTGAAGAAAATTCTAAAGTACAATTGAAAGAAATAAATAAATGAAGAAAATACCCTATGTTCATGATCAATACTATAAAGATGTTGATTCACTCAGGTTTCTTAATTTAGTGTAGTTATAGTCAGAATTGTGTGAATATATGTGGGGTGTGTGTGTAATTTGATTAACTGATTGGTGTGGGTTTTTTTGTATTGCTTTGTTTTTCACGACAGGGTTTCTCTGTGTAGCCCTGGTTGTCCTAGAACTCACTCTGTAGACCAGGCTGGCCTTAAATTCAGAAATCCGCCTACTTTGCCTCCCAAGTGCTGGGATTAAAGGAGGGTGCCACCACTGCCTGGCAATTAGCTGATTCTTGATTGTGCCACTTGAAATACAAAGAACTGGAAGAGCCAGGCATTGTTGTAGAATCATCAAGATTTCTTTAGAAGCTATAATAATCAAGATACTGTGAAATTCTTATAAGAATAACATAGATCAGAGGAACAAAATAGGGAGTTTATCTCACATCTCATTCATACATGAACACATGATGACTAAGAGGTCACTGTGTAACCCTGAAAGCCCTGAAAGGATGATCTTTTAAGCAACAAATGCCATTGAGTGAATCTCCTCCTGTACTTAAGGACAAAAGAGAAAGTGTACTTTTGCTTCCAGCATAGAAAACAGTTTGTATTCTGTGTACCATAAACAGAAATACAAAGGCAGAGCTGTAAATGATTGCATACAATATCTCTTTAAACTTGGAAAAGATTTTTTTAAGATTTATTTATTCATTTTATGTATATGAGTACACTGTCACTGTCTTCAGACACACCAGAAGAGGACATCAGATCCCATTACAGATGGTTGTGAGCCACCATATGGTTGCTGGGAATTGAACTCAGAACCTCTGAAAGAGCAGCTGAGCCATCTTTCCAGCACCCGCTTATTTTGTTGTTTTTGTTTTTTAAGATGTATTTTATTTATTCTATATACAGTGTTCTGCCTCCATATATGCCTGCAGGTCAGAAGAGGGCACCAGATCTTATAGGTGGTTGTGAGCCACCATGTAGTTGCTGGGAATTGAACTCAAGACCTCTGTAAGAACAACCAGTGCTCTTAAGCTTTGAGCCATCTCTCCAGCCCCTGGAAAAAGATTTCTTAAACAGATCATAAGATTCACACACGGGGGGGGGGCCGCAGGGGGGTGTTGATAGATGAGATAGGGATCAAACCCAAGAATGTGATCATGCTAGGCCAAGTGCTCCACCATTGATAGACAACCAGCCCCCTTCAAGACTTTCTGCTTATTAAATGGGGGAGGGGGAGGGAGTATAGTCAATCAAGTTGTTGCTAAAAGAGTATTTGTGACATAACTAGTAAAGTGCTCAAATCCAGAAGTACAGCTCCTTTTGATATGTATAGTACATATCAAAAAGAAAAATAACCCAGTTAAAAAACCATGAGATTTGAGCCGAGTGAAGGCAGGCAGACCTCAGAGTTCAAGGCTAGCTTGGTCTACAAAATGAGTTCCAAGCCAGTCAAGGCTACCCAGAGAAACCTTGTCTTAGGGTGTCGGGGGTAGAGATTTGAATATCATTTTACAGAAGGGATTATTCAAATAACTGTGAGGATATGATATAATATTGTTAATAGTATTTTTAAAAACCAACTCAGTGTCAAATCATTTGATACTGTCATATACTACTGGAAAGTAATTTGGTATAGCCATATTGAAAATGTATCCATTCATGCTAAAATCAGCATTTATATCCTTTACGGCCTAACAGTTTCACCCATTGATACATACATACATACACACACACACACACACACACACACACACACATATGTGTGTATGTATGCATGCAACAGGAGACAAAGGCAAAATGTTTATAGTAGTAAATCTGTATTGGTTCCAAAGTTTAAAATTTCAAACTTCTGTTAGTAAAATGGAAGGTCTGTCATGGCGGTGTTTGCCTTTAATGACAACTTTCAGAAAGCAGAGGCAGAAGAATCTCTGTGAGTTCAAGGCCAGCCTGGTCTACATAGTGAGTTCCAAGCCAGTTGGAGCTACACAGTGAGACTCAAACAACAGCAGGTAGTAAATAGAATAGGATACTTTAGTAGAAATGAACAGAAGTCACATGTCATCCCGAATATAAACATTACCAACATAATAAATAGCCAAATAATCATATAACATAGAGAGAATAATATTTGTGAACAAGTCAAAACAAACCAAATACGACTCCTGTAGAACCACCATAGTTTTTCCTTCGGGGCAGAGGAGACGATGAGTCCTTGGTCGTCGTTACGTGCTCCTTTGCTCTGCTAGCTCATTCCGCTCACATATTGGGTGTGTTCGTTTTAGTTTTGCAGTTCTGGGAATTGAGCCCAAGAAATTTGTTTTGTGTACGCTGTGTTTGCCATATTCCATAGTGAACTTGGGGACAAGCGAGAGGTGAAGCAGTGTATAGCAGTGCATCTGAGATAAGGCAGCTCTGAAGAGGCGGGGCATGTGGGGAGGAGAGAGAGGATAGATAACAGTGGTGTTGGTGGAAGTGACCCAGTTAAGGGAGAAAGCTTTAAGAAGTGTTAAAAGCAAAGGCTTTGGATATCAGTAGGTGAGGAGGTGTATAGACAAGAACAGACCATTTAAGCCCTCTCTAGAGGAAAAAGCATGATTTTAGAGTCTAAATACTAGCAGGATGGTGTGTGTGTGTGTGTGTGTGTGTGTTGGTGGCATTATGGAGAGTCTCTGCTGGAAGCTTTTTTATTTGTTTTGTGATATTGGAAACAAAGTTGTAACCAAGGAGGGCAAGAGTGGTTTTAGAAATCTGAGATGTAAAAAAAAAAAAAAAAAGAAAGAAAGAAATCTGAGATGTGAGGGTTTGAAGGCATCGTCTAGGAAAGCCGCTCGTGCCTAGAACGTGAGGAGGGCGGGCATGAGGGTGACCATCCAGCCCAGGTGGGTCTCTGTGAGCTACATTGACTCACCCAAGGGCAGAGCACAAGTAGGACAAAGGTGGACACAGCCAAGGATTCAGGAAATCTGACCTAGTTTAGCTTTCTGATTAATATTGTTTTTATTCTGTTCCCTCCTTTCCTATGACACAGTTTGAGTTGATATTTCAGTTTCCAGCTGATGCTTTGGAACTGGACATTTTGTTTTATTCACTTAGCATAGCATTTGTAATGGTCAAGGTGTGGATTTAGTTATACTTATTTACACGCTTATTCATATCTGTATAATACAGTTTTGATCTAAACATTCATATTTTATTTAAGTGTTGGGCATTTCTCAGACACAGCTGGTTCACCATTGACTCAAGTTTGGTCTTTGGACCAACTTGTATATGATACCCTGATAGTGACAATCCAGTGTACCACTGGGGCAGTCATAGCGGGATGTGGTACTGCTCAGTTACTAACGGGGCTTTTTTGCTCACCCTTAATTCTTTGTTTAGTTCTTCATGTGCACATTGCAGATGTGCACAGCAGACACACACAGAGTTCACATCAGTCCTCTCTCAGTTAACAATGACGACGGTAGGAATAATACTACCACCAAGGCTGCCTAAGAGATTTATTTTAGTGTTTTTGAAGGTACAAAGTCTATTCCATGGCTGGAGTAGATGTGAGAGGGATAAATCATGTGCTAAGACAGGAAAGCAGAGAGAGGGTTGGCTCTCCTTTTATAATAACCGAGAGGCCTCACTCACCTGTGACAAGTGCTTCCAGTGTCCACTTTACAGAGTGACTACCAAGATTAAGAACAGGATACATGATAGGTACTTAGCACATGCATCTATTTTTTTATTTTATTGTTTTTATTTTGTGAAGGTTACACTTTTGTTAAGGTTATTTGATTCTGTTTTTTTTTTAAGCCAATTGGTTCTTTCTTTTAAAGATTTATTTATGTATTTTATGTATATGAGCACACTGTAGCTGTGCAGATGGTTGTGAGCCATCATGTCGTTGCTGGGAATTAAACTCAGGGCCTCTGCTCGCTCCAGCCCCACTTGCTCTGGCCCAAAGATTTATTATTATATGTAAGTACACTGTAGCTGTATTCAGACACACCAGAAGAGGGTGTCAGATCTCATTATGGATGGTTGTGAGCTACCATGTGGTTGTTGGGATTTGAATTCAGGCCCTTTGGAAGATCAGTCGGTGCTCTTAACTACTGAGCCTGCCAGTTGGTTCTTAACATGCGAATTGAGATTGATAGTATAGCTTTTATTTCATTCTTCACTAAAATGAATTAACCTAGCCCTGTGTGGTGCACACCTTTAAATCCCAGTACTTGGGAGTCAGAGGCAGGAAGATCTCTGTGAGTTCCAAGGGACCTCAGTCTGCATATCAGGTCTCAGGCTAGCTAAAGCTGCATAGTGAGACCCAGTTTCAAAGAACAAACAAACATGAAAATAAGTAAAATGAAGTAAATCAAAAGTCTGCATCAGAAGATAGATAGATAGATAGGTAGATAGATAGATAAATAAATAAATAAATAAATAAATAAATAAAGTGAATCAAACCAAAAGTCTACATCAGAAGAAATTATTTTAAGAATATAGGCAATGGGGCTGGAGAGATGGCTCAGTAGTTAAGAGCACCGACTGCTCTTCTGAAGGTCCTGAGTTCAAATCCCAGCAACCACATGGTGGCTCACAACCATCCGTAACAATATCTGATGCCCTCTTCTGGAGTGTCTGAAGACAGCTACAGTATACTTACATATAATAATAAATAAATAAATAAATCTTAAAAAAAAGAATATAGGCAATATCTTTAAAATAATTTTTCTTACTCTATATCAGTATTACTTATTATGCATGCAACATTAATCAAAACCTAAATGGAAAACCACTTACAGTCTTACCATTAGCACAAACGTTTGTTGTTCTGTCAACTTTCCTATACAGATTCACTTTCTATAGTGTCTTAAGGTCTGTTATAAAGGTGTTTGCTTTGTCTCCAGGTGTAAAACGAAGGTGTATCCAGATAACCTTCCTACCACGAGCGTGGTGATTGTCTTCCACAACGAGGCCTGGAGCACACTTCTGCGCACAGTCCACAGCGTCATCAACCGCTCGCCACGGCACATGATAGAAGAGATTGTTCTTGTAGATGACGCCAGCGAGAGAGGTAACTACCCCTGCGTTTTCATGCCAGTGGTGTCAGACCTTTGATTGCTAGCAACCTGCAAACTATTGCTGTAACTTCAACCTAATAATTGTAGGTTAAAAATTCCAACTTATCTAAAAATTCATGCCATTTAAACTCATAATGCTTTAAAATGTGATGTTGATGTTGAACAGGAAAAACCCACTCAATTTTGTTAGAATTTTCTCTGTGGAAAGCTGCAGTTCTGTTCATGAGGGGAGAAATTTAGTTCTAAGTGGTAGGAAGAACTTTTGACAGCAAGATGGAGTTCACACTAGAGCTCTCTGGATTCTTTTCAGGCTTCCTGTTTCCTTCCTTTCTAAATTTCAGGAAAGATCTGTAGTTAGGTGTGTAAAATAATTAAGCACAATTAAAATGCAGTGTGTAGTCTGACTGTGTTCTCACATATATCTGTCAGATCTCCTGCCTAGATACCCTTCTCGGAATATCAGGATTTTTCACAGATTTAGAATATCCTAATCTGTTTCCTGAGACACTCTTAGGAGAAGGTACCCTAATGAGAAGTAACTTGGACCACCACTTTTTTTTTTTTTTTTCCCCCGAGACAGGGTTTCTCTGTGTAGCCCTGGCTGTCCTGGAACTCACTCTGGAGACCAGGCTGGCCTCGAACTCAGAAATCCGCCTGCCTCTGCCTCCCAAGTGCTGGGATTACAGGCGTGCGCCACCACTGCCCAGCGGACCACCACTTTTGACTCTGTACTCTTGGAGATTTCATGTTGTAGATGCCGTAGAAAAGATAGAACTTTAAAACCAGAAACCTAGTATTACTCAATTGATTTGTTTTTTCCCACAGCCCATCTAATTCACTATAAGGTAAGGTGTATTTGGTAGAACTGATCTGTATGAACAAGTCAGAGGGAAATGAAAGCTCTCGGGATACATTTCTGTGGAATGAAAAACTACCATCCTTAGTGGCTCCATAGGACTCTGCTAAATGAGGAGGGGAAGGAGCCAGGAAAGGCTCTAAGAGCTGTGCAGGGCTCTCCTGTAGACCTTCCGTATCCAAAAGCACACGTCACATTCCCCCACATTGCCTGTATCTAATGGCACCAGTAAGGGGAAAGGCACTGATTGCCAGCAGAGTGACGATGCCTCCATTGTGGCTATTTTATTTTAATTTAGTATGTGTAATTATTTGTTTTGGGATACGCACGCACACATCCAGCCTACACTGGTAGATTTGAGTCGGTTCTCTTTTTCCACCCGGTGGGTCCCAGGAATCAAACAGGTTATCATCTTAGAGACAAGCACATTTACCCAATTTTGCCATCTCAGCAGCCTCATTATAACATTATTTTTTTTTACCTTGTTGTAATAAATGGAAATGCGTATTTCCAGTTGAATCTTAGAGCACTTTTTGTGAGTGCTTAGAATATTGACAATGAAAACACAAAACTATGAGATAAATCTACCTTTCCTCAGAAACCTTTGAAGTCAGAAATTATAAACAATTAAAGTACTGTAAAGTATTAGTGTGTGCATTAATGTACAAGACAAGTTTCAGCAACACCAGCAAGTGACAAGACTGGCAGCGCCATGCTGTGTGGCAGGGGTGCTTAGGGGTCCACCCACAGGACCACAGAGGGCGGGGTATCTGAGGAGGAGGAGGAGGAGGAGGGCCTGCTACTCACCAGTGACCTTCCAAGAACTCGATTCTTGTCCAATCATGTATGGACTGAAGACACACATTTCTTAGTGTCCCTTGTATAAAGTCACAAAGATGTCAGAAATGCCAAGGGAGTATAGTGCTACAGAATCATGCATTAAAAACCTGTTGTTGTTCATAGACAAGACAGTATTAATAGCTTTCAGGAATGTAGGACTTTAGGATTAGATTGCTTTGGTTTTTAAGGCTTATTTTTAAAACTATTTTGAAAAAAACTTACTGGGAGACATTGATTATCATACAATCAACTTTGATCGATTTAAGATGTTAGAGCATGCCTAGAGTCACCACAGGTGATTCTGTCTAGTTCTAGGCATGTAGACTAAATGCTAATCCACATTTGTACCAATTACATATTCCACATTTCCTGTATATAATTCATTCCTTTATATTCTGTTTGCTTGTTGGGCTTGTTGCTAGTTTGCTTGCTTCTTGAGACAGTCCTGCTACAAAGCCCAGGCCAGTCTGGCCTCAAACTTAAGATCCTGACTCCTCCCCATCCCCAAACCCCAGGAGCACAGGCATCCCCACTTCGCCTGGCCAGCATTCGGCGGTGCTCTGTCCATGATAGAGGATGGGTGGGTTTGAGTCAGGCAAGCCTGGCCATAACCACGTCACCTTGATGAGCTTCATGTACTCTTCTGAGTTGGGTATTCATTCCTAACGTGTGTGTAACAACACAGTCTTACAGATCATTGTAACATTGTGTGGATTCTCAGAACCTACTCATTGCCAACACAAAAGTGTTTTTCTCAGATTGGCATTGTTCACACCTTTTTACTCAGAATATGGTTATCTTCTTCTCACTTTATGACTTAGTCCATGAAATCATAGTGCTATTTTGAAACACTATTTTTAGCACAAATATTAGGAAATAAGTTAACCAGAAAAAGATTAGTAATCTGATTAGTAATCTGTCTTTTTGGAGGGTTTTGGAGTTTTGATTTTACTAGTGTCTTACCAAACTGAATCATCTTATAAGGAGCACTTTGGATCTCTGCTTTCAGTATTTAAATAGCTTAATCACACACCATGATTTCTATGAGTTGAGTACTGCGTTTTACAGCCTGAATGGTACATCCATCATGGAGTCAGTTGTGCTGACCTCTGGGGGCTACTTAGGTCTGGGCCCTATTAAACCTAGTTAGAGGATCCATACCTATAACTCACGTTAGTTAGAAAGAATGGTCCCCGGTCCCATCACCATCAATAGTTTGTAATTCACACTTGTCTGACAAAGATCTTTTTTTACCTTTCAGTTCCTTGCTAGCATTTCTCTTACGAAATTTTTTACTTTCTGCTTCCTGCTTAGTCTATAGTCAGAAACTATGGTGAGACATACTGTTTCTGTCTTGGAAGAAATCTCACAATTTTAAAAACTAATAGTTGTGACATATAGCATTTCTTTTCTCTGTTCTCTAGATTGAATATTTTCTTTCGTGTGTGTGTGTGTGTGTGTGTGTGTGTGTGAGAGAGAGAGAGAGAGAGAGAGAGAGAGAGAGAGAGAGAGAGAGAGAAATAGAGAGTGTATGAGTGAGTGTTGGGGTGTATTGGCATTTTAATTTTTGAGACAAGATCTTAAAATTTCTTGTGTAGCCTACACTGGCCTCAAACTCAAAATCCTACTGCTCCTGCCTTCCAGTTATTGCGATCCAAGTGTGTCCCACCATGCTGGATTCCAAGTGTGTACCCCACGCCTGCCTCAGCCTCTTCGCTTCTCCTGCAGAGTCTTTAGCATGATTAGGAAGAGGCTTGTGAAGCCTGGTGGGTGACGAATGGTGACGTGCCTGTCCAAGGCGACAAGTGAGCCTAGATACTGCCTTAGCGAGCGTTCAGGTGGAGATGGAGGCAGCTCGTTCATGCCTGCATGACATTAGCTTCCTCTAGGAACCGGTGTTGATGGGACGGGAGCCTCACCTAGTGCTCTCTCAATATGTACATGTTAAAAGAGTGCTGCAAGTCAAAATTGCTTTATATTTGGATAATGCCAATTTATATAATTCATATGTTTTGTTATATTTTCAGACTTTTTGAAAAGACCTCTAGAGAGTTATGTGAAAAAACTTAAAGTGCCAGTTCATGTAATTCGAATGGAACAACGCTCTGGGTTGATCAGAGCTAGATTAAAAGGAGCTGCTGTGTCCAAAGGCCAAGTGATCACCTTCTTAGATGCTCACTGCGAGTGTACAACAGGGTGGCTGGAGCCTCTGTTAGCCCGGATCAAACATGACAGGTAATTGTCCGGAACAGAATAATGACTCTGTGCTCTGTTGATCAAATGGGTCTGGAACAGGTAGACAGTGAACTCAGGGAATGTTTGTTTGTCCTGCTTTCAGAGACCAATTATCTCAGCTTTGTTGACGTCTTCACAGGGACTGTAGCTCTCATCTTGTAGCACAGGCTGAAGAGAGTACATTGTATCCTGTAATTCTCAGCGTGTATGGAATGATTCTGTAACTCTATTAATATAGTGTGAGCATCCCTGCAGTGCCTCTGTGGCGGTCAGCTTTCATGTTACACACTTTGCAAAGACTTGTCTGATTCTGTCTTGTTCCTGAGGATCAGGAAAGAAGTAATGTTAGTATGCTTCACTTGTAGTCAGTTTCCACTGCTGTGGCAGTTTGACCTGGAGGCTGTTGACATCAGCTTTAAGGTTGAGATTTAGTAGAGTAGACTTTTCCTAGCCCCGTGGAGAATGGAGGGGTAAGGCCCTCATTTGTCCTATTCATTAGCAAATGGCGGCATCAGCTGTCTGTTCTGAGAGACACAGACAAACCAGCTTTGGGTCAGAAGACACCCAGCAGCATAACAAAACGACCATTGCCCTGAAGAATCAAAAGAATAAGTCTCTCTAAATATTTTTCTGAAAGTAAAAGGTTTAAGGAAATACTTGCATAAAGATAACAAACTTTAGAAACATGATCCTGGAGCTACCTGTACAGAGAAAGCAGTGTGTGATATATAGGAGAAAGATAACTAAAACAACAAAATAGCTTATAGTTGGGGCTGTGTGGTAGATTATATATCCTAAATAGTTTCCAACCGAAAAAGTGCTAGATAAATACAAAAACAGATTTTTTGAAATGCACTACGGAGTTGTGATAAAGGGAAAGTACATCACAAAGTGAGCAAACAAGCTGTCGGTTCCCTCCGCTCACACCAGGCGGCTGGTGTTTGTGGTCTCTGGAATGCACTCTGGGCACTGTCGGGCCCTTGATAACGGTGCATGATGGGAGTAACCCATGGGAGGCATGCTGTGGGCCCTAACAGCAGACCCCGGGAAAGCTGAGGGGCAGAAGGCTGCGCAGGGGAGGGAGAACTGAACTCACCACACGGCAGGGCAGGGGAATGCTTGCTGCTTTACCTTGGGTGTGGAAGGCGGGGACAGCTCCCACCACGTTTTTCAAGCAGGATATAGAGAAAGTAGGAAAATGGACTGTTTTATGAGGCTACAATAATTTTAATTTAAAAAATGAAGACCTATGCTTTAAGTTTTAAATAGCGTGTGTGTGTGTGTGTGTGTGTGTGTGTGTGTGTGTGTGTGTCCAGAGGACAACTCTCGGGCATTCGTTTTTTTCCTTCCACCATGAGTGCAGTGATCAGACTCAGATCGATGTTGGGAAGCTGGCACTTTTATCTATTGGGCATCCTGCTGCCTCAGAGCCATACTGTGAGAAGAGTCACGGCGCTCAGGGAGAAGTCAAGGGACAACGTCCGGAAGTTGGTTTTCTCTCTTTCTACATGTAGATCCTAGCATTGAACTCCAGTGAGCAAATTCATTTACCCTCTGAGCCATTTCACAAGCTCATCGAAGAGATTTCTTTAAACACCAAGAAAATGTGATTTGATATCACATTCTATAAACTATATCTACTAAAGGCTGTATTTAGCACATTTTTCCTTCCAAAGAGCTGTTGTCATTTGTAATTGTTTTTATGTCCTGAGCTATTGTTTTTTTAAATGTAATTGAATTAAAAAAATAGAAGAAATCAACTTCAAAGTTAATAGCATTATGGTAAAGCTATAGGGAGAAATATGTGTACAGGTATATAACATGACTAGAAGACAGGCGTGTTGCCATTCATTAACATCAGGGCTGGACATTGTCCCTGAAAGCAGATCATGTACTCACTTCCCCACTAACAAAAACTGAAAGATAGAAAGGATAAGAGTTGTTTATAAAGGAAAATTTTGCCTAAGAAGGATTAAGTGTGTATCACTTAAAATTAAATTTTGAAATACCTTAAATATTTTCCACGTGGCAGATAGTAAAGTGTGTGTGTAAAAGAAGAAAAGCAAAAAAGACCGAAGGTTCTCAGCTAACAAATGATTTTGATACTGGCTTGGTAGAGATTATAGCATGAATAAACTTTACCATTGTTTAGTTGTATAGTTGTTATAGTAAGTAGGTACAGTTGAAGATTTTAAATTTGCTTTTATGACCTCAGGAGAACAGTGGTGTGTCCTATCATCGATGTGATCAGTGATGATACTTTCGAGTACATGGCGGGCTCTGACATGACCTATGGTGGATTCAACTGGAAGCTCAATTTTCGTTGGTATCCTGTTCCCCAGCGAGAAATGGACAGAAGGAAAGGGGACCGGACTCTTCCTGTCAGGTAATTTGTCAGATGTTTTCTTTATAGTATATTGCAGTTATGACACTTTATCATGGGTATTCTTTGAGAAACAAAGCAATTGTATACTTTGTAGGTAGTCAAGAATCTATTTCACATTTTTTTAAAGAAGGATTTTCCCCCTCCAGTTAACATAGTTACATTCATTCTGTAACTAAAAGTTTTCATTCTGTAAACTCCTAGTACACATGATAAGTGATAATAACATACATATAATCTTCCTTTTCCCGTATGAAAACATTACAGATTTCTAAGTTTAGTCTATTTAAATCAAGCTACTCCTCAATCAGTTGTGTCCTTATGTTAAATACTAGCTCAAAGTTGTGTCTTGCGCTATAACATTTTACTAGTGTGCCGTCCGGATGGTATTTACTGACTTTTAAGCTTAGAAAAGCTTGGTCCTCACAATGCTAGATGCAGATTCTGAGAAATACATTCAATGTAAGGAGTCTAAGGCAATGCATCAGTACTAGGGATCAAGACGGACGTTAGAAGTGACTGGGATTAACAGGGTGTAGTGACATTTCCACCAATGTGTGTGTTTTATTACTATACTTGATCACATGTGGCTTTATTCAGGAAGGCATAAAAAGCATGCTGGTAAGGACAGGACCTGAGCCTCAGCTCCACAGACAGAAACCCTAGGTGCGGCCACCTGCAGATTGTGTAGTAATGGACTGCCACTTTCTCCTGTTCTGAGTTTCTCTGGTCTGTTCTCCCTTAAATTCAAATCCAGTTCTGGAGAAGTCAAAGAGATTTCTTTTTCCACTCATATTCTTTTCCAGCCTGTGTTCTTAGCAGTACCAGGAAGCTCTTAGTACAGTTCACTGTTAAATCAAGGACTCTTAGACATTTGAAAGCTTTGTAAATTACAGCTTTCACTAGAGAGAGAATGTTGCTGCCCTAGAGGGGCCTGGAATAGTGTGTGACGATGACTTCTGACCTTAGGAGCCTTATCTCTGGAGCCAAGAACTAGTGTTTTCTCCTGCTGGAGTCTGTTTTTCCCCTTTCACATTCATCCTTCTTGGAAATCCATGGTTAACTGAAACCAAGGATACTTATTTACTTAAACCCTCCTTCATTATCATTCCTCTGCTTAATTCTTCAAGCCTCTGCCTCCGCACCCCCTGTGCACACCTCCGTACCCCCTGTGCACACCTCCGTACCCCCTGTGCACACTTCCAACCCCCCTGTGCACACCTCCGTAACCCCTGTGCACACCTCCACACCCCCTGTGCACACCTCCACACCCCTGTGCATACCTCCACACCCCTGTACACACCTCCACACCCCCTGTGCACACCTCCATACCCATGTACACACCTCCACACCCCCTGTGCACACCTCCACACCCCCGTACACACCTCCACACCCCCTGTGCATACCTCCGCACTCCCCCCCCCCCGTGCACACCTCCACACCCCCCCCGTTCACACCACACACCCTGTGCACACCTCCGCACCCCCCCCTGCATACCTCCGAACCCCTCCTGTGCATACCTCCGCATCCCCCATGCACACCTCCACACCCCCGTACACACCTCCACACTCCCTGTGCACACCTCCACATCCCTGTGCACACCACATACCCTGTGCACACCTCCACACCTCCACACACCCTGTGCACACCTCCACACACCCTGTACACACCTCCGAACCCCCCCCCGTGCATACCTCCGAACCCCTCCTGTGCATACCTCTGCATCCCCCATGCACACCTCCGCGCCCCCGTGCACACCTCCACACCCCCGTACACACCTCCACACTCCCTGTGCACACCTCCACATCCCCGTGCACACCACACACCCTGTGCACACCTCCACACACCCTGTGCACACCTCTACACACCCTGTGCACACCTCTACACACCCTGTGCACACCTCCACAACCCTGTACACACCTCTGCCCCCCCCCCGTGCACACCTCTGAACCCCCCCGTGCATACCTCCGAACCCCTCCTGTGCATACCTCCGCACCCCCTGTGCACACCTCCGTGACCCCATGCACACCTCCACACCCCCGTACACACCTCCATACCTCCTGTGCACACCTCCACACCCCCTATACTTCCACACCCCCGTACACACCTCCACACCTCCTGTGCACACCTCCACACCCCCTGTACTTCCACACCCCCTGTACATACCTCCACATCCCCTGTGCACACCTCCGTACCCCCTGTGCACACCTCTGCACCCCCTGTGCACACCTCCACACCCCTGTGCACACCTCCACACCCCCTGTACTTCCACACCCGGTGTACATACCTACACACCCCTGTGCATACCTCCGTACCCTGTGCACACCTCTGCACCCCCGTGCACACCTCCACACCCCCCCATGCATACCTCCACACCCCCTGTACTTCCACAACCCCTGTACATACCTCCACATCCCCTGTACACACCTTCGCACCCCCTGTGCACACCTCCACACCCCCACTGCGTACACCTCCACACCCCCGTGACACCTCTGCATTCCTGTGCACACCTGGACTTGTCTTTGGCAGTCGACATGCCATGGGCCGTCAGCGTGGGTGGTCAGAACAGCAGTCCCTTTAGAAGGAGAATGTTGCTGGTACTCTGCACTGCATCCTCTCCTTTCCTTTAAGAGTTTTATAAGTCTAGGAAAGGTCTCTTTGTTTTAACCTACCATTTTTGCAATATTTGCCACCCGTTAGAACTTGGCATTTTAACCCTAACCAAGTCTAGCTGAATAAAAGAGAGTCAACTACCTTTTTACTTGCTAAGATTTTGGAGTCAAGTACCAAATGGAGAATATGAGAAATACATTCAATTTAAGGACTGTGAGATAGAAAGTCCATCAGTACTAAAAATCAAGAAAGATGGTAAGGACAGGAAGCGTGCCTAGGGCTTAGGCAGCATGGACAGGAACAGAGCATGTCTGACACAGAGCCCCACGGGTACAGAGCATGTCTGACACAGAGCCCCACGGGTACAGAGCATGTCTGACACAGAGCCCCACGGGTACAGAGCATGTCTGACACAGAGCCCCACGGGTACAGAGCATGTCTGACACAGAGCCCCATGGGCATAAACACTGCTGAAGAGGGTAGGAGTGAGCACTGTGCTGTAGTTATAAACAATTATAGAAGTATAGTACTTTTATCAAAACACTGATTATAAATCTTAAATTATTAAAATTAATGGCGTAGTATTATGATTGAATTTCAGAACACCTACAATGGCCGGAGGCCTTTTTTCAATAGACAGAGATTACTTTCAGGAAATTGGAACATATGATGCTGGAATGGATATTTGGGGAGGAGAAAACCTAGAAATTTCATTTAGGGTAAGTTCCCTTTGACAAAAAATAAAATCTTTTACTTAACCACAAATATGTGTTCATTATTTTTGTTGTTTATATAAGAAATAAAATTTAGTGATAAAATTCTAATCTGACTCCAGAACCTTCAGCCTATAAAACGTTTGACATTATGGAAGATTTTAAAAACCAATTTCAGCAACTAATCCAGTTATCTTTAATAATCTAGCTGTTAAACCTATGCATAATCCTTCAGGTCTCAATTTCTGTTATTTTAAGGAAGTAATTCAGGCACTGGTAACTAAATAGAAACAATTTGTAATTTAAACAGGCTACTTTGATGTATAACTGTAAAAACAATTTTATGGTATTATATACTTATCTACTTGAAAATTGTTCTCTTATTTAAATCTGGTTACCTTATCAGTTTTATATTTTTCAATAAAAGGCCACAGCAGTTATGGAGATGGTTCAGTCAGTAAAGTGTTTGCCATATACACAAGGAGATCTGAGTTCCATTCCCAGATCCCACCTTAAAAAGCTGGGTGTAGATCCGCTGATGTGGCTCAGTGGGTAAAGCCTGCCTGCAGTCTGAGTCGGTGTGACAGAAGGAGAGAGCCGACTCCTACAAGTTGTTCTCTACATAGACATACCAAATAGATTAATTGCTTAATTTGTTTTAAAGGCTGGGCATGAGAACCATTGCAAGCTGTGATCCCAGTGCTGGGATGTGGGGACAGTAGAATCCATATCTGATCAGTGAACTCCCAGTTTCAGTCCACCAAAAATAAGGTAGAGAGTGATTTGTAAAGACACCCAACATTAACCTGGAACCACCAAACACATGTATGTACACACATCCACCACAGAAAGGAGAAAAGGGTAAAGCATGCTGGACTTACTCTTCAGTTCATTCAACCTGGTTGACCTTCATTTCGTATTCTCTGCTGTCAGCACATTAGATGGTACCGTATGCTGCGAATAGCGTCTAACACATAGCACATTACAGAAGAGACAGAAACTGAGTGTGCTGTAGGGCAAGCAGGAAGCTCTTGCCACCAAAGACTCTGCCTGCTTGTAAAGGAGAGGCTTGACAGCTTCTCTAGCTCTGACTCAGCAGTCTAGTCCTGAGAAAACCTGAGGGTACACACACTGAATATTTAACAGAGGCGAAGCTTTTTCAAAATGCAAGTTTTAATTGCGAGTTTAATATGATATTTTTCTTTATGGTACAAAAATATATTTTGAAACAACTGCATTGACTCAAGAATATAAGTGTTCTTCCTTTTCCCTTTGTTCCATGTGTTCATTGATTGAACAAATAGAGTAGCACGTGCACTGTCTTTGTGTTGTTGAAGAAAGCATGGTGTGTGTTCTATGATGTATTATTAGTGCCACATGTTTAGAAAGGCAGAAATAGAAAAGATTTGGGTACTCCGTGATCATGTTTAGTGTGCTGTTAAATCATAAGCCACATCAAACATATTTGAGCATTTCCTGAACTAGTGTGTCCTTGCTGACGAGGATCGAGTGTGGTGGGCAGTCTGGGTCTGTGGTGGGCAGGCTGGGTCTGTGGTGGGCAGGCTGGGTCTGTGGTGCTCAGCAGCACCTGCAGGTGGAGGACTGCTGCTGTACACCCTGTCTAGTCTGTAGTTGATCTGGCTTTGACCAAAATTTGTAGAACACTTGATCTTAGGGCAGTATTGATTATATACCAGAGCAGAATCTCTGAGCCCTGAACTTTGTTGTTTCTTTGAGATGGTTTCACTGGGCAAAATATTGGCTGGCCTGGAACTCTCTAAATAGACCAGGCTGGCCTGAACTCCCAGAGATCCATGGTTTCTACTTCCTGAGTGTTGGTATTAAATGCAGCATAGACCACCATAGCCAGTCTTGTGCTCCGAATTTTAAACTACATGCCCAAAACAATCTGCCTTGCGCTTTAATTCAGATTTAGTAATTTGGAGACATTTTAGGGAAAATTTACAACTACAGCTTTTTCTATTCATGGTTATAAATAAAAGCCAAAACCCTTTCCATTGAAAAGAAAAATATGCGTGAATACTACAGGAGCCTTTGCCAGGTAGTCATTAAGCCGTGTCCTGCTCTTTTCAGATTTGGCAGTGTGGAGGGACTTTGGAAATTGTGACTTGCTCCCATGTTGGTCATGTGTTTCGGAAAGCTACACCTTACACATTTCCAGGAGGGACAGGGCAGATTATCAATAAGAATAACAGGCGGCTTGCAGAAGTGTGGATGGATGAATTCAAGAATTTCTTCTATATAATTTCTCCAGGTTGGTGTATATTGAATGATATGTACAAGAATATACTTTTCTTTTTGTATGTTTATAATTTTTTTTTAATCTGAGCAGGGTAACACTTGGGCCCTAACCCATGTGTGAAGTTCGCATTTAACTTGTGGGAGTTGATCTCTCTCTTTCTACCATATGGGTGCCAGGGATTGAACTCAGGTCTCCAAGCTTTGGTAGCAAGAACCTTTATCCACTGAGCCATCTCACTGGCCCAGGATTGGATTGTTGCAGGAGGCACTCCCAGCAGAGCCACATCCCTTGCCCCATAAAACAGTGCCACCTCCGAAGTGCGTTATGAGCAGCCTCCATGAGCAGGCCTCCGTACTGCTGTTCAGGGCGTCTATGAAACCATCTCATGTCATAAAGCAAGCACAGCCCATAGCCTTCTTCAAGAGGGCTCTGCAGAGGAAGCAGGCTCGTGTTTATCTGTTTTCTCCTCCTCCTCAGCAGTAAGCCTGTCTGAAAGTATTACTATTCTACCTTGGTGTTCAGTTACAATACTTCAAGACTCAGATGGGTGTGAACATAGTTCAGTGAGTTATATGAGAGAAAGCCAAACACCAAATAGATCCTGATTGAAAATTTTCTTACCCTGATGTACATTAAAGTTTTTGATCCCTATGTAGTTTATTGTTGCTTAATATTAGTATGTGTTGCATTCTCTCATGATGTTTTTTCTTTGAAAAAATTAAAATACATGTTTTATCGTTACTTTCTACTCTGGGAGGTGGGCCCATGGCGTACTACTTGGAGTTCATATATCACCTAATAACCCCCCACTTCCCCTTCAGCTGCTTTGTGAGAATGAGCATATAAGCAGATATGTGTTACCAAACAGAACTCTATAAATCAGTCAATCATTTCTTTCAACAGGTGTTACAAAGGTAGATTATGGAGATATATCATCAAGACTTGGTCTGAGACATAAACTACAATGCAAACCTTTCTCTTGGTACCTAGAAAATATTTACCCTGATTCTCAAATTCCTCGTCACTATTTCTCCTTGGGAGAGGTAAAAACAAGTATATGTGTATACGTATATATTCTGTATAGTTATTATGTCTTTAAGAAGTTCAAAAACTTCCCTAAGGTTCTTAAAGTACCTTTGTTATTAAAGTATGGGTAAGGAAATAGTTTGCCTCATAAGGTGAAATCTTGTATCTCTAGTTATGGGGGATCCAGTGTCCTCTTCTGGCCCCTGATCGTACTAGGCATATCCATGGTACACATATATACATGCTGGTAAAACACACATAAATTAAAATTTTTGTTTTTTCCTCCCTCCTAGTACTAGGAAGTGAATCCAAGAACTTTCATGTGCTAAGCAGTTGTTTCACCACTGAGATACTTTCCTAGGAAAATTTTACAATGTTTTTATCATGTTATGTTTTATTAAAATAAGAATGCTTGGGACTGGAAAGATTGCTCAGCAGTTAAGAGCACTTGTTGGTCTTGTAGAAGACTGGGGTGGCAGTCCAGAATCATTTATGTGTAACTCCAGTTACACGGAATCCATTGTCTTCTTCTAGCTCCTGAGGGGGTACTAGGCATATCCATAGTACACATATATACATGCTGGTAAAACATACATAAATTAAAATAAATATCTTTTTTAAATTAAATTTTACAGTCATTGCACGTATTTTAACAAGCTAAGGCATTTACTTGAAACCTGCACCTTCTAAAGCTAATACCCTTGAGTTAATCCAGGTCAAAGTCTGAGACATTTCAGAGTGAAAATAACTTGCCGAGGAGGGTTGGAACACTTTTCTGTACATTTGGGGTACATGTTTATTTTCCTTTGGGAATTTTAGTTTCGCAGTTTAACTTGGAAATGGGGAAATGTGTGTGTCTCGTGATGCCCTATGTTGCGTCTCTTAGAATTCAGCATTGTTTTTCTTGAAATAATTGGTTTAGTAATGCTTATAAATAAGACATTTGCAAATTAGTTGTACTTTTTAATCCCAGTGCATGCCTCTGCTAAAGGATCTAGTGTGAAAAAGATGCTGCCATCTGTAATAGTGACCTTGACAGTAAACAGTTTCTGGTATCTTGTTTATAATATGTCAGCTATTTGTTTATTACCATCTAGCCAGACCTCTGTTCTGTGTTTTAAGAATTCAGATTGGAGCCAGGTGGTGGTGGCGCACGCCTTTAATCCCAGCATTTGGGAGGCAGAGGCAGGCGAATTTCTGAGTTTGAGGCCAGCCTGTTCTACAGAGTGAGTTCCAGGTCAGCCAGGGCTATAAAAAGAATCAGATTAGAGCCAGGTGTAGTGACACGCATTGAATCTGAGCACTGAGGCAGAAGCAGGCGGGTTCTCTCTGGATTTGAGCTGTATGATAGAGATGCCCCTCCCCAAAAAATCAGTTTGAGTTTTCTTAGACTAGACTTCTGGTCTTTTAAAAGCATTGTTTAAGAATTCAGTCTCTAAGTCAGAATTCTCCTACACGTCTGAGTTATTTCTCCTCTTGGAAGAGAACCAACCATCTTCCATATATCTTTAGAAGCTCTTTTCCTCCCTTCATTCCAAGGAGGACCTTTTTTTCTTTTTTGTATTCTCGTCTGTTGACTTCTTCTTAGAGCTAATGCCTCTGTTTCCATGGTCACCCTAGAGATTCTGAATTACTACATGAGTGCTTTACCACTTGTAATTTGACTACTCCCACCCCAAATTTTTGAAGCAAAAATATTGGACTCCTCCTTCTCAGGAATGGAGTACTCTAGCCTATTAAACCATAAAGCCGTGCACTGCCTTTCCCTAGCAATCTTCTAGTTCCCCAATATCTTATGTGTTCAACAGCCTAGGATAGATTTAGTATCAGTTTAGGTGCTTATAGCAATAATGTAGGAACAAATGTATGAAAGGATGTTAAAGGAATTTGTTTTTACTATTCTGTGGGATAAAGGTCATTTTTTAATAGTTGTTTATGAGTTTAAAAGTTGCTGTCTTCAAGAGTCTCCTTTGATAGCATTGTGTGTACACTACTTACTGAATGTTTTCTGGTTATTGGTCCTTCTTTATTGTCTACTGTCTTCCAGGGACCTAGGACTTCTACCTTGTCATACCGTAGTGGGCCATTCCTTCCCTTCCTCCTCCCTCTAGTACGCTTCTTTGATTGGAATTTGGCATTATGTTCTTCTTAGACACTCTTAGAAGTTAAAATCTCAGAAAGAGTTCAGAGACGGCAGAGGGAAGGACCTTTGAGGAGCGTAGGCATATATTGACTGTCTCTATCGGGACAGGACGCTTGCGTCTAGGGTGAGTCCAGCCTGTTTCCATGCCCCTGCCTTGGGTCACTTTTATACTGTGGCACTAGGGTTGAGCAGTTGTCCTAGAGACCCGAGTGCTCATAAACTGGCAATATGTACCCCAGCCCCTGGGGTGCAGCCAGGGCAGCCATTGCTGTGCTCGGTAGCCCACCCGTGGGCGTGGCTGGTCTTGGAAGCATTTGCCTCCAGGTGGTAAAGCTGGCCTTGTGTTGCTTCCTTCCTCCCTTTTATGTGTTAGTGTAGATACTGGGCTTTCCCCTTCCCCTCCTCTGAAAATGTACAGTTTCCACTGGGTCGAAATATCAGGAAATAGGTCTGTGCTGCCTGCAGTAGCAGTGGAACATAGGCCATCTGTAGTTTGCTGCAGATTTTTACGCACTTGGATTATAAAACTCACATAGAAAAAAATTACAAACCCAAGTAGATGGGAAACACACCTATTTTGCAATAGAAGTCAGTAGGATGGACTTCCTTCTGTCAGTCATAATTGCACGTGGGTACACAAGAACCAGAGCCATGGCTTTGACTTCTGTCTCCTTGACACTCAGAATATGGAACCCCATCTCTGTAAGTTGGGATTTCTTCACTGATTTTTATTCATTTAACAACTATTTGAGTGCCTACATGGCGTAAAAGAAAGTGAAAATTCCATTCTTGTTGATCTTACACTTGGGGAAAATTAATGAAAACTCTAGGGTATCTCAGATAGTGGCTAGAGCAGATGAGACAGAGGCTGACCGGTGAGCAGGAACTCATGCTCTGTTATGTATGGCTGTTGAGGTAGGCATCCCTAAGGTAATTTGTGGGCAGAAACCTGAAGAAAGTTACTGACTAAGCCATATACACTGCTGAGGTAAAAGTCTCAGCGCGAGGGAGGAAGGAGTGCAAAGGTTCCTAAGATAAGTGTATACTCGCCATAGCCCACAGACAGCAGGGAAGTCACTGGTGTAGAAGAAAACAAGTGCAGGTAATAAAACCATGACAAGGGGAAACTGGGGAGGTGGCCCAGTGTGCATGGCGTTTGAGTCACAGACCCAAGGACCTGAGCTCAGATCCCATGAACACCTGTAAGGCAGAACACAGATGTATGTCTCTATAACCCAGTGCTTCTGTGGTGAGATAGGGGACAGAGACGGAGAATCTCTGATGGTCCTGGTCAGTTAGCCAGCTTTATGCAGTGACAAATAGCACCGGGAACGGGAAGACTCCATTTCAAAATGAAGACTGACAAGGTTGTCAACACTGTAGGTATAAACCCTCACTCATACACACACATAAACCATACAGAGGATCACATCATAGAGGGCCCAGCCATAGGCAGCTGGAACGGTTTGGAAGCCATACACATTACTAATCCTAGTACTTGGGAGGGCAGAGGCAGGATTGCATGTTTGAGGTCAGCCTAGTCTATATAGTGCGTTCCAAAGCTACGTAAGGAGACCCTGTCTTAAAAATCAAAACAACAAAAATAGATGGTAATGTTAAAAGGAGAGCAGGAGAGTGATATCTCAGTGTGCTCAACTAATGCTGAATGCTGTAGAGGAGGCCAATGACAGGAGTGTGGAGGATGGGTGTGCGCCTCTGCCTCGGTGTCGAGAGAGTGGCCACCAGAGTGCTAGGGACCCCAGTGCCTCCAGACAGCGGGCAGACACGGGTCCTGATGTGTGCTCATCTGGCAAGGCAAGGCCTTCTGTTATGAAGTAATGCAGAGAAGTGGAGGATAAGTAGAGGAGAATATAGGAAAGGGGAGAAAATTTATCAAGTTTTATAAAACTAAAACTGCGTGCTGAGTTTTTCCCAGGTACTTTGCAGGGTCTGGTATAGCCTGAAGCCTTGCTTATAGCAGGAGTCTTAAAAACTTTATTAAGAATGCCTTGGTCTCCTTGGAACCATGCTATACCCAGGTCACAAGACAATTCATGTAAGAATGTAAGACCTTCATTATTTAGAGAAGTTAGAAGTCATGTAAAAGTAAAGCCTTTGGTGGAGACTGGGCTTCATAGTCACAAGCTCAGGACACCCTTGCAGAGGACCTGGGTTGGATTTCTAGCACCTACACAGTGGCTTACAACCATCTAGAACTCTAGTCCCAAGGGTCTGATGTCCTCTTCCGACTCCCATGGGCAGCAGGCACACACAGAGTGCACAGAAATATAAGGCAAATCTTTAAAAATGTAAATACAACTTTGAGAGGCTCAAGTTTTATATCTGCTTGTTGCTGTCATTAGCTGGCTTCCTAAGTCCAGTCAGAATGATTTGTCTGCCAGCCTATAAACTTAAGCAAGATATGTAAGGTTGCGGTATACATTTCTAAGTACTGTTTATAATGTGGTATCAAAAACTTTATGAGATGCACCTGTGGGTACTACTCTCTGTGTCTCCTGAGAAGGTCCTGTTAATACAACAGGCTCTGTCAGAACCTTACTGAGATGCTGGCCTTCAAGCCTGATCAGTGATGAGCAGTCTTTGTTGCCGAAGGGTTGATGGTCACGATTGATTCAGACTTAAATTCCAATATTGGATAAATATCTAAGTGTGTTTGCTACTTTAAAAAGAAAGAAGCCTGTGCTGATGAGAATGACCTAAAAAAGAAAATTTGACCAAGCCAGCCTCCCACACTTTAAGATAATTTCTGTCAAAAATAGCAGCAAGTATAGATGCGCTCTTGGAGGGACTATAAAATGATGTATGTGCTCAGGAAAACACTAAGAGAGTTCCCCAGAAAGTTAACACCACGTTCCTGGGATTGGACTTCATGATAGTGCGCTTGATCAGCACTCAAGTCACATACAGCCATCATGTGATGTCGTGCGTGACCTGACCTCCAGGTGTGCTGGATCTTAGGACATCTGTGTTCCATGTGCCATGGCAGCACTGTTGACAGACCTGCATGTCTGGGCGATTCAGAGTCCAGACACATGAATTGGGCATACAGTGGAAAATTATCCAGCCTTCAAAAAAATGGACATCCCGGTGTATATTACCTCATAAATGTACTTTGAAGATATTTTGCTTAAATGAAGTAGGTTGGTGACAAAAATTCTGTATATTCTACTTCTGGAAAGTACTTACAATAGTTGTATGCATGGAAACAGAAAGCAGAGGCTACCAGAAACAGGGCTAGAAAAGATGCTTTGTTTAGTGGCTAACGTGGTTCAGATTTGTAGGCCGCAAAGTGCTGAAGATGTGTTTCACACCAGTGTGAATGTTTAACCCTTCCGGGCTGTCTGCTAGGAGCTGGCTATGGTGATAAGTTGTATGTTCCATGAGAAAGACCCAGTGTAGGCATCATGCATTTACATTGATAGGAGGAGGGATTCAGCACAGAGAGGAGGGTTTTAATGTAAAGGATGGAACATAGGCAGTTCATCTCTTGGGACAGAATAGAAAGCAGAAATGGGATCAAGTACAGGTCTGATGAGAGTGGTGGAATTTTGTGTTGATGCTTGAGAAGTCCTCTGGTAAGGACTTCAGGTGAATAGATTATTGGTTGAGAGTAAGACGGGCTGTTAGTGGTAGTCTTGGGGAAAGAGGGCAAAGAGAAGCGTAGGCTGTAGGTGAGCACAGGGGGAGCTGATGCTGGTGAGTAAAACCATGAGCCCCCTACCTCAACCCCCTTCCCTGCACATTCTCCCCTTTCAGTGAGAAAGATCTAGGTTGAATGCCATGCCCCTCGAGGATTTAGAGCAGCCATGCCTTTAGACTGGTGAATGGAAAGCTTTTCTTTCTTTGGGCTGACTCAGGGTTGGACAGTACCAAGACATTATTAGCTGGGCTGGGTTTTGTGCAAATTAAAGGTGATACCTGTCCAACTCCGCAGATGGTTGCCAAGGCAGGTTGGCCTCTTACTTTCTAGTCTGCTAGCTTCCTGAGTGACAGACGTTACCATCTGATCTTCTTGACATCGGCTCAGAAATGCAGCCTGTGGTCTTTTGTACCAGGTCGCATCCAGATGAAAAGTCTTATTTCTGGGGCAGTATTGTTAGGATGTCTTCAACCAAGTCTGCCTTCCAGAACTTGTACTGTAGGATTTGGAACCAAATAAATGTTTCATCATAATAGCTAACAGTTAATCCACGAGTATTGTTAATCCTTGTTTAGCTAGTGGGGCAGAGCAGTCGATGATTTGGGCAGTTCTAACATCTACTTAGCATCTACTGTCTGTTAAACACCAGTCTGAGTCCCTTACCAATCTTGAGATGCCCCTCTTCTGATGACAGTAAAACGGCTTTTGTGGAATGGACACCTGTGTAATGGGAAAAGGAAATTTGCACTGCCCCATGATATGGCTGCTTCTATAAGCCAGTCTCCAAAGCTCTTTTGGCCAGAAAATGATAATAGTCTCCTGAGACGTTTTCAGAGCAGCATCTTATGTCCTTGAATTGCTTTATTACTCAAAGAGTGAAAGAAATAACAAGTTAGAACAGTTTTAACTTAAAATTTAAAAACTTTTCAAGTGTAAGTATTGTATTTGTATCATTTCCACCATTCTCTCTCCCCACAGCTCCTCCTGTGTCCCCCCCAACTCTCTCAAATTATGAACCTCTTACTCTTTAATTATCATTACACGCACACACATATGTATATGTACTTGTGTGCATACATACATAAATACATAAACACACATACCCTACTTGAGTCCATTTAGTATTGCTCATATATTCACGTGTTTAGGACTATTTGGGATTGGATAAGCTATCAGGGGCTTGTGCTGATTCTCACTCTCTGAACTGCCATTAATTTCTTATCGTTCTTTAACTAGAATTAGGACCTGTGTTATTTCCCCCATATTCATTGGGATGTCAGCTGGTGTTGTGCAGTTCATGTTTAGGCAGCCATATTGTAAAGATTTCATTGGTACAACTTCCCTGTCATATATAGAAGACACTATCTTGAAGCAGAAACCCTGGTCCTCTATACTAATACAGTCATTCTGCTCATTTCTTGATGTTCCCTGAGCCTTTACAGGGGTTATATTACTTGGGGCTGAACATCCCAGTCTATTCTTGATATTTAGACCAGTTGTGGCTTTCTGAACGGGTCTCCATCTGCTTCAAAAAGAAGTTTCTTTAATGAGGACTGAGAGCTACTCAGATAGAAACTATACTGGTTTAGGAAAATGGCAGTTATAGGTTCTCCCTTAGGGTCTATGACTTTACCAGTTACATGTGAATGGCTAGGTCTTTACTGTGCCAAGTATGGATTCCTTCCTATTGAGTGGGCCCTAAGTCCACTTAGATAGCTGTTATTTATACTCAAGATATAATGTCACTAAAGAAATAATGAAGGTCTGACTTAAGTGTATCTGTATGTGCCTCTCCTCTAGCTAAGCTCCACCACTCTAACTCCTGATGTCCTCATTGTCCCACAGATACGAAATGTGGAAACAAATCAGTGTCTAGACAACATGGCCAGAAAAGAGAATGAAAAGGTTGGAATTTTTAATTGCCATGGTATGGGAGGTAATCAGGTGAGTATGTTAGTAAACTTTCAAAACAACTTCTACTTTGTTGTTGTTGTTGTTTTTCCTCTTTTAACCCCATAACATTATTCAGGAAACATTTTCATCTCTTTAAAGAAAAATAATAATGAGTATTAGGTGAAGGTTACTTTCAATATAATGATTGATATATGTTTTATTTTATTTTTTAGGTAGGTCTCACTGTGTAGCCTTGGCTAGTTTACAACATTCACTATAGACTAGGATGGCCTTGAACCTGAGATCTGTGTGCCTCTTATAAGGATTTCTTCTCACTTCCCCCTACCCTCAGACAGGGTTTTTCCGAGTAGCTCTAGCTGACCTGGAACTCATTCTTTAGACCATGTTAGCCTTGAACTCACAGAGATCTGCCTGCCTCTGCCTCCCAGAGTCTTGGAACTAACGGTGTGCACAGCCACAGCCACACCCAGTTTCTAATGATTTTTTAATAAAACCTTTTTAAAGGCCTCTATGACAACTGATTAACATTGCTGAGCACAACATTTATTTTGTTCTTTTTAGAAAAAGACAAAACAAATGACTGCCCTTAATATACTCAGCCTACAGAGAACTAAGATGGTTTTTATTTTCCTTTGTGTAAAATTAGTATAGCTTTTCTGAAACATTCCATTACTTTAACAATGTACACAAAATTGTGTCTTGAAATAGTTCAGGTTATTTCGGTATAGCCCAGGGAAAATTTCAGTTTGCGTTTAGGTATGTATCTCTCTGCTCACATGCTCCTCTGTGTCTGTTGAAGCTAATTCTGATGTTTTCATTGTCTCATGGCTACGAAATGTATACGTGCTGGCGTCTAAACTGCCGAGGGCTCTGGTTTTCCTGTTAGGCTTACATAGGTTCCTGTTTGCTTTTCAGGTCTTCTCTTACACTGCCAACAAAGAAATTAGAACAGATGACCTTTGCTTGGACGTTTCCAAACTTAACGGCCCGGTTACCATGCTCAAATGCCACCACCTAAAAGGCAACCAGCTCTGGGAGTACGACCCAGTGGTGAGTCAGTCAGCTGCCTGTGGGGACAGATGCTGGGCACGGCACAGGGCACACCGGCAGTTAGGAGCTGACATGTCACTCGTAACTGATACTGCTCGTGTGGCTGTCACAGTGGTCCAGGTGTCCTCTCTGTTTCTAGATTGTGCTCTTGCCACTGTGGGTGTAACTGCCCCACTCCTATAGCTGTTTCCTTACAGTGACACCAGGGGCACAGCCATTGTGACAACCAGCAGATGTTTTTAATGAGGAAGCTCCTTATCTTCAGTTTGTTTGAATATAACAGGATATTAACTAGGTAATAGCCAACTTCAGTGACTAGATGATACTTTCGTTACATAACTCTAGGTAAAAAGTTTCTGGTGTGGATTAGGGTCACTGATGCCTAAAATAACTGATTTCAGCTCTGAAGGAAAGGAGAATGGGCTGTTTACTGTCAGATCCATTACTCTTTTTTAGGAAAATAAATTTTCCTAGAAAGCGCTTATTAAACTGTTGTAATTTGTTGGGAGTTATAGATTCAACCCATAGAGAATAGATGTAAGGAAGACAGGGAAAGCAAGTGCTTGAGTTTCTTGTCTTTACAGTGTGAGGCGGCCAAGGCACAGCGTTTGGAAATGGTCTTGGCTAGTCAGTCTACACCCTGCCACAGTGGGTATTTGAAAAGTGAATGTTCCTTTATAAATGTAGGAAGCTAGACATGGTTCCCAGTATTTAAAAAGAACTAGTTGTACGTAGGAAGTTTTAAAACTTCCAGATCATGTTGCGAAGTTTGTTCCCTGAGATAAAACTAATAATGTCTTGGACTGGTTTCTCACAGAAGCCAACTCCAAGACAAAGGAGACTGTTGTGACATTTACTAGGGAACCTTTCTGAATTAGTAACTGAAAAGGGAAGGGGTGGCAGGCCGCAGTGCTAGCCCGGAGGCCCGAGCGGATTCCAGAGAAGGGATCTGGAGGGGAGCAGACCGTCAGAGGCGCCCTGCTTCCCTCTGCCACAGCACAGCCAGCAGGGAAGCGGGGAGCCTGTGTGAGGGATCCACAGCAGCAGCTCAGTCAGGACGCACTTCAGGGTAGAAGTTAACTGTCCCTAGTCACACAATGGTAAGTCAGTAAACAAGGTATAAGTCAGACCTGGGGTTCTTAATTCTTGATTCAAGACTCTTTGTTTAGTACCCTACTATTTTAATTATATTTGCATTTTTGTGCATGTTTAAATCTATAGATAAACAGTATATCTATATTATATACCGTATAAAATGTATAGTAAGCAGTAAGCTCTGTGCCGTTGCTGCTTGTGCTGTCTCTTGTGAAGTACAGTGTGCACTGAGACCCACTGACATCAGAGACTGGAGGCGGGAGGCAGGTGAAGGGGGCCTCCTGCCTGCCCGTGCCCGAGTCGGCTCTCTCTGCCGAGTCCTGCGAGGACACAGCATGCACTGCTGGAGCCTTGGAGCCTGGCACCTCTGCCAGCAGCCGGAGCCTCGTCTAGAGCAGGCTTCTCCACAGCACCCAGGTCTCCAGGAGGCCGCTCGGTCTGGGTGTGGAGCACTTGAGCACTCGGCATGGGACAGTTAATGGTCTAGAAAGCTGCACTCAGAAGCTGTGGAGGCCTGGGTTATACAGCAAAGCCTCCTCAAAAAAAAAAAAAAAAAAGCAGCAGCTAAGTAAATGAAATGTGTGCTTTTAGAGATTGGATGAAAAGCAGCTGCCCAATGGCAGGCGTGCTGTGCTTGGTTCCCGTCTGCTTTAGTAGTGCTAGCCTGAGGAAGGAGACCTTTGTAGGGTGTGCCCTGGTTTTGTCTAAGCTGAATATGAAGACTGAAGTGTGGTGTGCATGGAGAACCTGGCTTCCTAGCTGCTGCTAGACTGTCACACTGCAAAGCCCACGCCCACCTGCTGGAGGAAAGGTAGCACAGTTAGGGCCCACTGGTAAAGTCCTGAGACTGAACCTCAGTCAGTGTGGTGGGACCGTCTGCAGTCCATTGCCAGGTCTCATCGAACCCAGCACAGGGTAATGCAGAACTAGAGGTAAGGAAATGGCTGCTCTCGTTAGTTTTTGTTATCTCCTAAGTTAGCAAAGTTGTTATGGGAGGCATGAAAAGACGTGCAAGCCAGGCCGTGGTGACGCACGCCTGTAATCCCAGCACTTGGGAGGCAGAGGCAGGCGGATTTCTGAGTTCGAGGCCAGCCTGGTCTACAGAGTGAGTTCCAGGACAGCCAGGGCTACACAGAGAAACCCTGTCTCAAAAACAAAACAAAAAAGAAACAAAAAACAAACAAACAAAATGACGGTGCAGAGGCTGGAGGCTGGCTCAGTGTTTAAGAGCACTAGCTGTTCTCTCAGAGGACCTAGGCTCATTTCCTGTCACCCACACGGAGGCTCAGCTCTAAGGGATCTTAGGCCCAGCCATACACATAGCATACAGATGTACATATGAGCAAAACACCCATACACTCAAAGTAAAATAGAATATAAGGTTTTATGTGAGATCTTACTGAGAAAAGAATCACATTAAAATGAAGATGTAGGTAAAAAATCAGATAAACGTGTGTTTGTTATGATTACAGTCACTTGACTGTTGGGCACCACTCAGTGGGTGTGCCCTGCACCCGTCCATGTCGGTCTTTGGTCTAGAATACGTTATCAGATTCATCGTGGATTGTGATCACGAATTTACTCTTTAGAAATTACCCTAAAAATCAGCATGAAAGTATCAAATAAAAAACGCAAACATTGAGGCAGATACCTATCTCCCGCTCTGGTTATTTACAGTCTCTTGTGAGTGAGACACCACATAATCCAGCTCTGTTGTTACGGTCTCACAGAGCCTCTTAAAGTATGAGCTGTGCTGTAATACTTATTTTAAAAGTGAGAAAGTCCAAATTGCCTAGGTCGGCAACCCAGTCTAGGTTCCTGTGCTTCTGTGAGCCACGGCACCTCCTTCGCCGTAAGGATGACGTCTGCATTTGAGCGGAGCTGGCTGGTTGCACTGCGTCTCAGCACCCCGGAGTGCTTGTGCATAGAGTCTGTAGAAGGACCCATGTTTCTAAAGGCTCACGGTTTAGAATCACAGGATTAAATAGCCTTATCACGGAGAAATGAAGAGTAATGGAAACAGTCCTTTGGAAATAAATATGTTGGGGGAAGCTAGGTTAGTAGTCACTAACCTGGCCTGGAGTTTTCTTTTTACTTTAAGGAAACTATAAAGTGTGGTGGGGGTAGTGGTGGTAGTGGCAGCAGTGCATAATCTTAATCCTAGCACTTGGGAGGCAGAGGCAGGTAGGTGGATTTCTGGGAGTTCAAGGCCGGGCTGGTCTATGTAGCAGGTGCTAGGCCACCCAGGGATAAGTAGTGTCACGCTGTCTCCGAGAACAGGGTGGTGCTGGGGTTTGCGTTTTTCCACTCTCTGGTCAAGCTGTGTGCTTCCCTCTGCCACTTTCAGAAACTGACCCTGCAGCATGTGAACAGCAATCAGTGCCTGGACAAAGCCACGGAGGAGGACAGCCAGGTGCCCAGCATCAGAGACTGCACGGGAAGCCGCTCCCAGCAGTGGCTGCTCCGAAATGTCACCCTTCCAGAAATATTCTGAGACCAAATTTACAACAACAAAGCAAGAAAGGAGGATTGACTGGGCTACCTCAGCATACATTTCTGCCACACTCTTAAGTAGCAGAAAAGGAAAAGTGTTTCCTCTTCTGTGGGATGTTAAGGTTTATCAGCCATTAACACTCAGACTCCTCGCTCTTCACGTGCTGTGAACCAGCCTTCCTGTCCCAGGACATGAGACTGCGCACTGATGTTTACAAGATGGAAGCGTCTTCATCAGGAACAGTGGCAGAGCCTTCAGACCCCAAAACAGGCGCGCACGTGCCCTCGGGATAGATGCACTTTCTACAGCTTGCATGCACGTCAGCCCTTTCTGCTGAATGTGCCTTGTGAAGAAGAGATTTCCTGATTAGAATCAGTAGCCGGAATATTAAATATTGATAGAAAAGTAAGTGGAAAAAGAACTGGAACCAGGTTCAGAATCATGAAAACATTTTTACAACAATAAAAATTATGTCAAACAGGGTTTAAAGGAAATTAAAATGAATTATGAGAAGTACAATTTGTTATAGTATAGTATGAGATTTCTATATAGATTTTATACCTCAGTGGGGAAAAACTGATTCCAGTGACGTTCATGTTGTTTTCATCTGTGATAGTCATGGATGCTTCTATTTTCCTTGGGGTGCTCAGAATGAGACAGTGGGCGGGGTGGAGATCTCTGAACATAGTTTTTATTTCTTTTTACAATATTATTATTTGGTTTGTGGGCTATTGAAATTGTATGTTTTAATTGCCATTCTTTAAAAAAAAAAAAAAAAAATGGAGGTTTACTCTGCCTGGTCTCAATTGGAAAATTATAGATCTATCTGTGTTGTTCTTGGGTCAGCTGGCTTACAGACTGCCTCCCCTCCCCCCCACCCCACCCCCAGTTTCTTACCATGTTTCCAACTTCACTCTGTTGAGCTGATTGTGCTTGATACCCAGGACTCACGCTACTGTATTGCAGGTTTGTTCCCACAGCAGTAACCTCGCCGACCCCTGCGAGTCACTTAACAAAGGCTGACAAGGAGTGCTGCTTCTCTGGAGATTGGAGATGAGATATTTGGAGGGTTTTTTGAAAACCTTTCCCACTCCACTTACAGGTGTGCTTCACTGTCAGATGCACATTTAGGTCAGTCTTGAGTTGTGATGTTGATTTGCTGCTTTTTTAAAAAAAAAATAAAAATTGACTGAAAATGTTTAATTGGCATTTTTTAATGAGTTAGCCAAAGAAGTGCAGCTATGATTCCACATTGCAGCCCTGCATTTCCTCCCTGAACGCCATTTTGTTATTTGATTTTCCTTACTCTGGTTTTTAGTAATGAAATCACATATTAAAATTTGCTGTTAATTAAAGTTTATTTTTTGATTTTGCAGAAATCTCATTGACATTTTCCATAGCAGCCCATTGGCCAGAATGCATGCATTCTACTTCCTGTCCGTCAGGAGATATTTAATGGTATTCCTTTTTTTTTTTTTTTTTTTTTTAAATTGTCAAAGATTTGCTGCAGGAAGTGCTGTTTCTTGAGCTTAGGAATGTTCCTACAGTCTCGCTGTCGGTGACGTTACCCGTCATGTACACACCCTTTCTCATCACTCGTCCAATCAGCACCGAGTATGTGGGTGCTTAGGTAAGGCTTCCCCTGGTGCAGAGCCTCCCTGGGAGACCTGAAATGCAGCAGGTGTTGGCTGGGATACTTTTCTCCTGTGAGCTGTGTTAGTTCTGTCTCCAATGGGCCCAATGTTTGAAAAGTCAGATGTCTAATAAATTATTTTCATGCTCAGAATTTCAGATTTTTGTACCCTAACAACATGGTTTTATTCCTTATTGTAAAAGTTTAACAGCGTTGTGATATAAAAATGTGTCTCACTTTTTAAGTGGGGGATGTGAGTGATTTAATTCATGGGTACTTTTAGAACCTATTAGATAATCTTATTGCCTTTATTTTTCTAATTAAAATATTCCTAAATACTTTGAAAATATACAGTACTCTGAGTAGTTGTGCATTACGTTGGTTTTACTGAAGGTAAACTGGAACCTTTCATCATAGCTGTTTGTGGGTTAAGCAGACGTCGTCTCTATTGGAATCTAACTGAGAAGAAAAGGAATAAGGAGAAACTGAAGAATGAGATTGGGCTGGTTTTGGCCAGGGAAGTATTCAGAAGTGTAACAACAAAAGATGTTTTTTATTTTTTAAGACAGGGTCTTACTCTACAGCTCAGACTAGTGTCAGACTCACAGCAGTCCTCCTGCCTCAGCCTTTATCCAAGTACTGAGATTAAAGGCATGAACTACCAAACCTGGCTAAGATCATTTGAATCTCACATCCTTTCACCCCTCATCAGTCACAGGCTGTCTCAGTGTTCTCAGTCCTATTGGGTTTCTTGATAAATGGTGTTCCGTTCACTGTCCAGCCAGGTCCTCAGTTCCCTTGTTCTTTTATCGGGAAAACAGACTCTCTTGTCGGAACAGAAATGGTATCATAGGTTTACAAAGTAGGAGCTGGAGAGATGGTCAATGGTTAAGAGTATTCATGCTAACCCAACTGCAGACATCAGTTTTTACCCTAATACCGTAAGCCAATGGAAAAGATGTTAATAAATGCAGAAGAGCACATAAACTAGAAACTGCAGTAGTAAAGTCTAATGCTATTTCTGTAGACCTCAAAGAGTTCCTATAGATAGAGGAATTTGGTTAGCAGAGCACTTGCTGTTCGTCCAGAGGACCCAACTTCAGTGCCCAGCACCCATGACAGGCAGCTCACGATACCATAACTACAGTACACACATAAGAGATTATCCTACCTTTACATGGAAAGGAAAAGAAAAAATAGCTAAGACAGTTTTTTAAATAAAATGGAGGTGGCTGGAGAGATGGCTCAGTGGTTGTGAGTACTGGCTGCACTTCCCGTCGGCCCAGGTTCAAGTCTCAGCACTCACATGATCTCTCAGCTGCGTGTCACTACAGTTCCAGTGGATCTGATGCCCTCATCTTGCCACCTCAGGCACCAGACATACATATGTTGCAAAGACATACATGCAAGCAAAATACCCATGCACGCATAAAATATGGGGACACTACCTCATTTTTGAGATTTATCATTCACTTAGGAAGTGGGAAGGCCATTGTCCTCGAGGACCTTTGGCTACATTATAAGCATATGTTAAAGTTCTAAAAGTAAGACCTAAAGTTGTAAAACGCCTTCAGGGGACACGTTGAGTGACTTGGGAGTTGGTGTTGATTTGCCAGGTAGGACAGCAGCAGTGTGGACAGCCAGCTAGGCGCAGGAGACTTCTTCCCTTGTCAAACTGCACTGAATGCGTGGTGGGTGGCCCTCTGGCACACACCTTTAATCCCAGCGTCCGGAGGCAGAGGCTGAGATCCCCGTGAGTTCGAAGGCAGCTGGTCCACACAGCGATTTCCAGGGAGAAAAAAGGTCAACATTCACATCTTCAAGATTCGTTTTAACTGTGTAGGTGTCCGTGCCTGTGAGTGTGTGCATGGGGAGTGTGTGTGTGTGTGTGTGTGTGTGTGTGTGAATGCCAAGGACAAAAGCATTGAACCACCTACAGCTGTGGTTACAGTTGACTGTGAGCTGCCTGACGTGGGCCCTGAGGACCAGTTTGGGTCTCTGGAACACAGCAAGTGTTCTTAACCACTGAGCAACACATTTAAAAATGATTGAACTGAATCATGTTTATCAGCCAGTTGTGTCCATTTATTTACTTCTGTCAGTCATAACTAGTTTTATGTACATTTAAAGTGATTAGGCAGGAAAAACCCTAAAGTTAACTTTTAAAAATATTAAACTTGCATTGACAAGGATGTATTGGAACCTCAGTAAGCCCACAGCACAGTTAAGTTGAGCAGTAGCCTTCCTCTCCATCAGGTGACAAATTCCATTCTCCTGTATGTCAAGAGGGGTAAAGGGAAGGGCTGGCTGCAGCAGGTGGCACTCCCCTGCCCAGCCCCATTCCCCCACCCCCGCCCCATTCCCCCACCCCAGCCCCGTGCTGCCACTGGGGTCAGCTCTCACCTCCAGCCCAACTTCTTACCTCATTGGCCTCAAGAACCTGCCACTTCTGAGCTGAGAAAATAGCTCCAGCAGTGAGAGTGCTTGCCCTGCCCAAGAGCCTGAGTTTGATCCCCAGAAACCATGTTTGTTTGTTTGTTTGTTTGTTTGTTTGTTTTTGGATTTTTGGTTTTTTGAGACAGGGTTTCTCAGTATAGCCCTGGCTGTCCTGGAACTCACTCTGTAGACCAGGCTGGCCTCGAACTCAGAAATCCGCCTGCCTCTGCCTCCCAAGTGCTGGGATTACAGGAGTGTGCCACCACTGCCCGGCTAGAAACCATGTTTTAAAAGGTAAAATATAGCAGATGTGGTGGCACGCACCTGTAACTCCAGCACTGGGGGGAAGAACTCACCAGCCAGTGAGCTCCTGACCAGCAAGGTGGGTGGCACCTGGAGGCTGAGGACTAAGGTCGCCTGTGACCCCCACATGGAAAACCGGGATTGGGGAGAGAGGAGAGACGACCTTCCTCTCTGTTCCCAGCTCTGAGTCTCCGCGCTGGACTCTGTTCTGAGGGGTTGTGGGGACAGAAAGAGACACAGTCTCTTCATAACTGCCATTGGAACTGATAGATGAACAGGTCATCATGAGAGAAGTCGTCAGTCTGGCTTCAGAGACAGCACAGGACTTGAAGTCAAGTAGCCATGGGTACAGGGGACATTTGATAAATCATGAGAAAAGCATTCGTTTGACATGCCTTCTCAGACTGCTCGGTGTGGATTTTTCTTGAGACCACAGCCAGCATTATATTTAACCTCAGCCCCTAGAGACCTTGCTATTTGAATCAAGAACAAAGCAAGGATGCCTGTAATCTCCATTACTTCATGACTGTTCAGGAAGTGCAGCCCGGAGGACGTGGGACAGAGAGGGGAGGCAAAAATTCCAAGCCCACAATTTGTTCTTCTGTTTGAGGGTGGCTGTCATTTGTCACCTGTCTCCTACCATTCAGAATGCTCAACTCCTTGTCCTCCTAGAGCTGCTGGGCCTGAGACAGGAAGAGACTAGGTTTAAAAAAAAGGGGGGTGGGGTGGGGAATATAGCTCAATACACTTGATGCTCTTCCAGTAGACATGGGTTTGGTTCCCAGCACCCACACGAGGGCTCACAATTGTAACTCCAGTTCCAGGGGATCCAGTGCCCTCTTCTGGCATCCACAGGTACTACATGCAAGAATTTTTTTATTTTTTATTTTTTATTTTTTGAACGAGTCAGAAGCAGCCTGAGCCTTGGAGACCCTAAGGGAGCGGAAGAGCCATCCTTGAGCAGGGAAGAGGGAGACTCAGCCAAGTCCAAAGGGCAGGCCATGGGCGAACCGTGTTCCGAATGGTGAGCAGCTGGGGAAAGGGGACCCCAGGAGAGTTGTTTGGGCGGGCATCATAAGGAGTCAGGGAGGATCTGAGGCCTGAGGCTCAGGCAGGAGGCGGACTGTAAGCTGAACAGCAGTGGTGAGAACTCAGACTCTGATCTGAAGATCCTTGAGGGGCAGGAAGTAGGTGAGCTGCTGCCTCAGTGCCCCGCTCTGGCCTTTGTGAGGAGAACCTGGGGGCGAGCACAGGAAGAACACTTCCCTTACACGGCCCCAGATGAGAGCGGGAACACTGAAATGCAGAATTGAAGATAGAACCAGCACTTGTGAGACTAAAACTAGCTTAGTGGTAGAGTGGGTGGCATGTGTTCGCGTGCGCATGCGCACACACACACACACACACACACACACACACACATGTGCGCGCGCACACACACACACACACACACACACACACACACACACACACACACACATGTGCCCACACCTGTTCTCAATTCCCACTGAATGCAGGTATAAGAAAGACGAATGAGCTCAGGACAAAGCTACAGCTTTTGACCTGAGGGATGGGTACCGGTGACTTTAACTAGAGGCCTGTGGGGATGGATTCAGATCAGCAGTTAAAACACGAAATGGCTTCACACACGTTCTAGCCTAGAGCTCACGGGAAACCCAAGACAGTCTCAGTAGCCGGTGCATAGGTGGATAACCGTGCCCTAGAACATTTTCGATGTGGATTCGATGTCTGATTCGAGCAGAGTCATCTGGAGACTTGGGGCTGGCGAGATGGACTGAGACTTTGGGTCATCTGGGACAAGGGACCTTGCTTGAGAGATGCTGATGAATCTTGTGGTGATGGCATCTGTCAGAGAGACAGGATTCAAGTGTCTGCCGTGTCTTTGAAGATGAGAGGGACAACCAGCGAAAGAGCACAAGTAGCCCTAAGAGCCAGGAAAAGGGAAAAAAACAAATTATCCTTTAAAACCTCCAGGAAGGAACATAGCCCTATTGATTTATCTCTTGAAAGCTCATTGTGGATTGATGCTCTCCACAACCGGAAGATAATTCGGTTGCTCGTAGACAGGCCAGAAGAAATTGTCGGGATCTCCTAGAGCTAGTGTTAGGGCTGTTGTGAGCCCCTGGTGTGAATCAGAGTCCTCCGGAAGCAGGAAAGGGCTCCCAAGTGCTGAGTATTCTCTCTGTTTTAAGCTGCGGTAGTTAGTTACAGCAGCTATATGAAGCAAATACAGTGAGAGACTGCACTGACTGCCTTTCAGATACTGAATCAGCCTAGTATCCCCGAAATAAACCCCGTTTAAACCTGGTATAGAATTTTTCTCTACCTTCCTGGGCTGGGATTACCACCTTGTGGTTAAGTGTCTCAGAACTGCCTTGGTTTTCTCTCCGCTTTCATGTTACGGTTTTTATGGTCATACAGATCAGTGTTTTTATTAGATTGCCCCGTGGCTCACAAGGGATTCTGGTCTGTGGTTTATTGTGTTATTATTTTCATGGTCTGTAAGCTGCTTAATGCTGACTTCATAAAATGACAACTACCGCTCCTTTTCTATTTTCAGATTGAACACAAATAATGTAGAACTCTTCAGACAGTTAATAGAATTCTGGAGCTAGAACTATCTCTCTTCCTCCCCCTGTCCCAACAGGGTCTCCCTCTGGAACTTTCTTTCCAGTGTTTTCCCTAAGTAATTACAGGGAAATTAAAATTTTCTATTTCATGGTCAGTGTGTGTGGTAGTTGTACTCTCTAGGAACTGGTCCACTTTACCTAAGTTGCTGAGGTTTTGTCTTTGGGATTTGTCGTCCTCCCGTGCAATCACTTTTTATTTCTGCAGAGTGTGTAAACGGTCTGTGCTTTGGTCCTGATGTCCTGCTTTTGTTAGCTAGCTGCAAGGGAGGGAGTGTTCTCGGTCTCTTCAATGGATCTGTTTTGGTTTCACTGATTTTTCTTTTGTTTTTCAGCTTTCAGTTCTATAGATTTCTAGTTATTGTTTCTGTTTGGCTTGCTTTGCTCTGGCTCTCTAAGGTGAGTGCTTGCATGATCGCTGTGCGATGTCCTTCGTTCCTTCAAGGCTCCTGGTGCAGTGGCTTCCCCTCAGCGCGGGCTCGCTCTGTGTCCTGCTGTGCTGCTTCCACTCCCCCTCAGCTCATCACTGCATTCTCGCCTCTTCAGTTGGCCTTCATATTTCCCCCATTCCACGGATTATTTACAAAAGTGCCACCTAGTTTCAAGTATTTGGAGATTTTTCTCACTTTTTTTTTTTTATACAGAGCAAGTCTGTGTGATTTTAATTCCTTGAAATCTATCGAGGTTTGTTTGATTTATAGTGGCTAATGTTCCGTAGGCATTCAGAAAGTCTGCGCACTTGAGCTGTTGTGTAGAGCATTGCAGACATGTCAGCCCAGGCTGTTGGATGGCACTGGAGTCTTCTTTCCTTGTTAATGTACAGTCTTGCTACTCTGTGGCTTGTCGAAGGAAGGATGACGAGTCTCCTGGTGTGTGCGGATGTCTGGTTCTGTGTCCAGGTCTGTCAGGTTTGCTTCATAGATCCTGCCGGTCTGCTGTGTGGTGTACTCAACGTATGGTACAGCTGTGTGTGAGCCTGTGCAGTATACACAATGACTCCATTGACCCCTTTCTCTTTCCTCATGGTTTATCTGTCTCCGGAAATTGTCTTTTTGTCCTGAAGTCTTTGTATTTGCACGGGATCTCACACTATAGCCCTCCTGTCTCGGCTTCCCAAGTATAGTCATGGCCAGGATACTTCGCCCCCTGACAATACCCGCTGCTCCCTGAAGTCTGATTATTTGCTAATACAGTCGAACCTTTGCTTGAGTTAGTGTCTGCATGGTGTATCATCTCCCATCCTCTACTCTCAGCCCTCATGTAGCATATAAAGAAGCAAATTTCTCGCATCAATTAGATAGTTTGAAATTCAACAAGCCAGTCATTGTCTTTTCCTTATTGTGTTTGAGTCCTTTACAGTGAATTTAATCACCAAATTACCAGGCTTAGGTTTAAGCCTGACAGGTTTGTTTTGTAGTTTCTTTTGCTTTTTGTTTTGTCTTGTTTTATTTTTGTTTTTGTTTGGTTTGGTTTCGTTTCGTTTCATTTCGTTAGGTTAGGTGTGGATTTTGTTTTTTACTTTTTTGAAGACAGGGTTTTTCTGTGTAGCCCAGGCTGGCCTTAAAGCCACCACCACCAGGCAGTTTCCTCTACTTTTAAAGTCTCTTTCCTCCTTTCTAGTTCTAGACTTCCATTTGTGGTAACGCCTTGTAGTTTCAGCTTTATTTTTAAAAAATATCAGTTTGTTTGTGTGCATTGTGCACGTTTGCACACTTGCCTCTGTGCGTGTGGGTGTGTGCACACCAGAAGAGAGCACCAGATGCCCGGAAGCGCGGCTTACAGTGGTTGTGAGCCGCTCAGTGTGGGTGCTGGGAACTGAACTCGGACCTCTGGAAGAACAGCCAGTGCTCGCACCCGCTGAGCCATCTCTCCGGCCCTCGGTCCTCTGGCTGTCAACCTCTGAGCAGTCTCTCCAGTCCTGGAGTGTGACTTGTTTAATAGTGTTCTTTTGTATGTTCACATAATTACATACAATGAATTGTTCTCTCGGCTTTAGAACATTTCATTACTGCAGAAAGAAACTCCATCCCATTAGCTCTCACACCCTAATCTGAGTTCTTCTCTTCTCTCCTAGGAAACCACTAAACTAATTTCTCCCTAAATAGAGTTGCCTCCTCTGAATATTTCATTTCGGTGTGATGTTGCAGTGTGCTATTTCATATGACTGTCTTCTTTCAAATAAATAAATACATATATACATACATACATACATACATACATATGATATCATACATATGATATGTATGGAATAGATATAGTGTATGGAGGTTTTGCCTACATATAAGACCGTGCCCCGTTTGCATGCCCCACAGAGGCCAGAAGAGGACACTGGATTCCAGGTACTGGAGTTACAGACAGTCGTGAGCCACCATGAAGGTGCTGGGAATCGAGCCTGTCTCTAGAAGAGCAGCCAGGTCTCTTAAAGTGCTGAGCTACCTCGCAGTCTTTGTTTTCACTGTCTTCGTGCCATACTTATAAAGGCCTTAACTTGTAATCAAGTATGGGTCACAGTTCAGAAACCATTGCCGACCCCACAGTCAAAAGGACTCACCTTCGGCTTTCTTGGGGTTTTACGTTTAAATTCTGGTCTCCGGCTGCTGTTGAGTTGCCTTTTGTGGTGGGACTCTGCCACCTTGCCCTGCTGGCTTTCAGCATCTGGGCTCAAGCAGTTCTCATGCACCCTTGCCAGGCCTGGGACTAGGTGGGCGCCACTTGCCTGGCTTTGAGGTAATTTTTATATGAAGTCAGGTGTGGGGGGCGGGGGAATGCCACGGTCCATTTGTCCCTTGTTTCCTTTGTGCGCCAGTAACTTCTTACGGTCATTCTGATAGGGTAGTTATAGGAGCCCCGAATTCCCTCGGTTTCCTTCAGTCTGAATCAGCATTGATCCACCCTGCATTCCCGAGGCTGGGCACAGGATTCTGAATTGACACTTCTTTCTTCTGTCCCTTGAAAAATGTTGGGCCATTTCCTCCGGCCTCTGGTTTCAGATGGGAAGTTTGCTATCCTTTGAATCGTTTTTTTCCTTTACAGACAAGATGTCATTTTTCTTCCGCCTGTGAGAATTTTTTTTTAACTTGTGTGTTTTTGAAATGTTTTATTTTGATGTGTCTTGATGGTTTTTTTTTTTTTTTTTTTTTTTTTTTGTGCTCGGTTGGGGTGCTGTCTTGTCCGGTTGGGCTGTCTTGTCCGGCTGGGGTGCTGTCTTGTCCGGCTGGGGTGCTGTCTTGTTCTGGTTTTAGCTTCTTTAGGGTGAGGTTTGCTCAGCCCCTTCAGTCTATAGGATTGTCTCTTCTGCTAAGTGTGAGGTATAGTCAGCCATTTTTCCCTTGAACAATTTTTTCGGCCCAGAAGCTCTCCTCGCACAACTGCAGACACGGTGCTGCTCCGCCGTCGTGGCCGAGGCTCTCCTGAGGCTCCGTGGAGTTCGGATGCTTTCTGTTGCTCTGAGTTCTTCCTCGATGGTCATTTCCTCTCCCCTCCAGTGTGCCCCTGAGCCTGTTCAGTGAGCTTTTTGGATACAGGTCTTGCAGCTTTTAGTTCAAATATCCCGAGCCTCCTCCCTTGAATCCCCTTTGTTCTCCCTCTTGCTTTCTGGAGTTTGCTAAGCCCGTTCTTTATTTCCTCACTCGTTCTAAGGGCGCTCATAATTGCTTCCTGAAGTGGTTTTATGAGTGATGCCATCAAATCCGTGTCACCCAATTCCCGAGTATGGGCTATGTCGGAGTGGGTCGGAGTGGGTCTTCGTCACCCTGCGTCCTGTGAGCATGCAGCGTGGGCCAGCCTCCTGAAGCTCCTCCCTCCTGTTGCCATGCCTACCTCTCCACCATGGACTGCATCCTCGGACTGCGAGCCAAAGCCAAACAGACCCCTGTCCCACAAGCTGCGTTTGCAGGCAGGGTATCTGGTCACAGCCGCAGACGTACTCTGCATAACTCAGGCTTGGGTAGAGACTCTGGATCCTGGTCCAGCCTGCCGTCAGCATCTCTCCCTCGCTCTGTACCTGTGGGTGTAGATGTGTCCTTGCTCGGCCTCCACAGATGCCCCCAGAGGAGGGCCCGCATTCCTGCTGGGTCCGAGTCGAAGTTGAGCTCTATGTGACTTTCTCTCACCTCCCTGGATGAAGATGGGAGTGTGACCTGTTACTCTCAGGTGAGGAGGAAAAGCCCAGGCTCCCCACTTGACCTTTACAGACAGGGTAGAGTAGGGTCATAGACCACCTCCCCCACCCCCCTTGCTCCCCGCTGCCTTTAGTTCCTACGTGTTTGGACATTCCCTATCGCCTGTCTTGCTAGGAAGCCTGTCCCTCTGCCCCGCACCAAGCCCTGCTCACCGGCAGACTTCTCTAGCAGGCGGTCCACATGTTCAAGGCAGCGTCAACACAGAACACAAGATCCCCAGAGGGTTCCCCGCCACATTGTTCTTGTGTTCCCAGACCGTCGCCACCTTTAGAGCCTTCCTGTTTGTTTTCTTAGATCTAAGAGTGAGCGGGACAGGTCGGGAGGAGTGGCCTGGTCCAGCTGACCCAGAGCCCTGGGGGGGGGGGGGCTCGCACTGAACGCTTGCTAATATGGCAGTGCTCCAGGCTGGGGACAATGGCCGTTGGGTGTGACGCAGGCAGCGCCTCCCTGTGCGCTCAACAGGGCCTTCCCTTTACCATCTCCTCGTTTTCTATGGCCTGTGTAACAGGTTAACACAACGCAGTTTTAAACAGCACATGCACACAACAGTTCTGTGGGCCAGGAGTCTGACCTGGGCTAGAAGTAAGGTGTCAGCCATGCAGAGTTCTGGGGTTTTGTTTTTGAGGGGGTCTTCACTTCTTGGCCTTTCCGGCTTCTAGAGGCTGCCTGTGTCCTCTTCTGTTTCTGTTTTTATAGCTCAGGGGTTCACATTTTATTATCTGATGTTTTATTCTTCCTCTTCCTCCTCTCCCTCCTCCTCCTCTCCTTCCTCCTCCTCTCCCTCCTCCTCCTCTCTCTCCTCCTCCTTCTCCTTCTCTTCCTCTTCTGCCTCCTTCTTTCACTTGAGGACCCTTCTGGTGTTTAGAATGGACTCCTTGCATAAAGAGGCAGCAGAGATCCGCATGCTCAGTCTGCCTCTGTGCCTGGCTCCTTAGAGTTCAACTCACACCTGCCCCTCATTGGCCCTAAGAAGGAGGATGTGCCCAGTTCCAGGGCTTAAAAGGCTGCACAGCTGCAAGGCCCGTGTCCACCTCTTAGGTGGCTTGGCCCTCGGTTGCTCTGCGATCACGGCCATGACCTCTTTCTCGCTGTTATCAGCTCAGCCTGCTCTATAACGGGAATCAAAAGCAGGCAAGAAAACGGTACTCAAGAGATGCCTTTAAAGCCACGGTTCTCAGCCCTCCTCATGCTCTGTGTGACGCTTTAATATATTCCTCATGCTGTGGTGATTCCCAGCCTTAAAAATATTCCCAGTTATGAATATATTCATAACTGTAATTTTGCTACTGTTATGAATCATAATGTAAATATCTGTGTTTACTGATGGTCTTAGGTCATCCCAGTCGAGCTAAGGGTTGTTTGACCCCCAAGGTCTGGGGAAATGGCTTTCTGAGTTCAAACCTCTAGCACTTACATAAAAGCCAGAGGCTGTAGCATAAGTCTCAAACCTCAGCACAGGAGAAAGGCAGACTCTGGGAGCTCAACGGCTAGCCAGTCTAGGCAAAACAGTGAACTCTGGGTTCTGTGATAGACCATGTCTCAAAGGAAGAATAATAAATAGACGTGGATACCTTCTGGCCTCCACTACACAGACAGACAGACAGACAGACAGACAGACAGACAGACAGACAGACAAACTGACCTGCATACACACACACACACACACACACACACACACACACACACAAAACACCCGCAGCAGCAGCAGCAGCAGCAGCAGCAGCAGCAGCAGCAGCAGCACAGAGTGTCTCCCAGCTGGGTCTCCAGGAGATGCAGACAGCCTGCTTACATATCCAGGGGTGTTTGCACCAATCTCAGTAGATCTTCAGGCTGATGAAGGGGTGTGCTTTCACCAAGCATGGCTTTGTCTCTCTTGTACCCACAAATCACAGCAGTCCTGCTGGGTCACCAGGCTCAGTGCTGGCCTGGGTACACATGACTGCAGACAAGTCCACTATGGGATGCTTGAAACTATCCCAGTCGGGGTCACACCCTCCAGAGCCAGGCCCGCACTCTGGTCACCGTGTAGAATCCCCAGAACTGCTGCAGAGTGTTCGCAATGGCCCTCGGCCTGGGGGAAAGGATCCCATGGCTAGTTTACCAGGAGTTCTTTTTCTTAAGGCAGCGGGGCGGCAGCGGAGAGTCCAACAGTTGTCAGTTAGGCAGTCAAATGGCCTTTTTGCTTACTGACAAGAAAATAGACACGAAAACATGTTCTTAAAATAGCTTCCTGTTAACACTAATAGTGGCTTTTACATGCTTGAGTGCTTTTAGGAATGCATAATGCCTACCCCGTACCCCAAGACAGTGAGGCTCACTTGGATCTCAGCAGAAATAAAGGTAAACAGAATGCATGAAGCCCACTGTCTCAGCTCCAGAGGATGAGGACCCTTGAGCCCAAGCACCAGGTTAAAAAAGGCCTAAGTATTTCCCTAGAGAGGGACCAAAGATGGCGACTCTCTGGCAAGGCAAATGCAAAAGACCTCAGCCATTTGACACTCTGTGGAGTCCCTATTAACAAGGTGGTCACTGTTATTTAAGGTAATAGTTTTGGGACATCCTGTCATCTGGATCTCAGGCTGCGGCAGGAGGGCAATGGTCAAGTAGGCTAATGTGAGGATTCGGATTCTGCCCATGATACTTCCTGCCTCTCCTGTGGGCCAAGGTCCTGGAAAGTCTTGATGGAATCCATTGGGACTGAACTCCAAAAGTCTGCATTTTCTTCACTTGGGGTTGTCTGTAATGGTCTCTTGCTGTTGCAAGGAGACATTTCCTCGATGAGGGACGAAGACTGCACTTCTCTGCAGGTATAAGGACAAATATTTAGAGAGTCATTAGGGTTATTATACTGGTTTAATAAGATGGTGATTGTAGGTTCTTCTTCAATATTTATGACTTTACTCACCTTGGTGCCTGGCCTATGTCTCTTCTGCCCACTATTGGCTGTCATCGTCTTTATTTAACCAACAGTTTAAAATTAAGGAACAAGGTCGCATCGTGTGTGTGTGTGTGTGTGTGTGTGTGTGTGTGTGTGTATTCTCTTGTTTCTGGAGCAA
>OZ030021.1:14185000-14290000 GCA_964023405.1 Apodemus agrarius
CAGAGTGGGGGAGCGGGGAGGGGGAGTGTCAGGAAATTTGGCAACACCAAATGGTTTTTGAACTGGCAACAGATTAAGTTAATTCACGGGTCAAGAGATATTTCGAAATAGTTAAGCACACTGCATTGTTGCAAAAGATCTGGGATCTATTCCTAGCACACATACAGTGACCCACAAGCATCCGGAACTCCAGTCCCAGGGGATACAACACCCACTTCGGGCCTTTGGAGACCCCAGGCACACACACATGCTTCATAGGCATGCATACAGACACGACACTCATAAACATAAAATTAATAATTTTAAAAAACTAATTCAAAACCAAATGAATACGAATCTGAGGTGTATCTGGAAGTGTTAGCTAGTGTCTGGTTGTGTGATTTCAGGACCACACTTCATAGACCAGGCTGGCCTTGAACTCAAAGATCTGCTTGACTCTACCTTCCAAGCGTGGAACTAAAGGTGTGCGCCACTATACCCAGATGCAGAATGTTTGGTCTTAAAACGTGCTGTTGATAACTAGTGAGATGGCTTACAACTAAAAAGACGAAGATTCTGTTTGAGTTGCTACTTAGACTTCATTTAAAAAAAAAAAGTCATTATCGGTGGGACAGAGAGATGGCTCAGTGGTTAGGATCCCACACTGCTCTGGCAGAGGACCAGAATTTGATTTCCCAGAACCCATGAAACTCTAGCTCCAAGGAGCTCTGAAACTCTCTTCTGACATTTGTAGGTACACACACACACACACACACACACACGAATAAAACAAGTGCGTTTTTTTAAAAAATCGTTAGGAGCAGCATGACTTGAAAGCACTTGCTATTCTACTCTTGCAGAGGACCCAGGTTCGGTTCCCAGTGCCCGCCCACTCAGTGGCTCAGAATCATTTGTAACTCCAGTCCTAGAAGACCCGACACCCTCTTCAGGCCTGTGGGCACAAAGCACACCCGTGATGCACAGATATACGCATAAAGTAAGTTAAGTTAGGAAGAAGTGCTTTACTAGACGTGGTGGCACACGACGTTTATCCCAGTACTCAGGAGGCAGAAGCAGGAGGATCTCCGTGAGTTCAAGGCCAGCCTGCTCTCCATGATAAGCTCCAGGACATCCAAGCTTATATAAGGAGACCATGTCTCAAAAAAAAAAAAAAAATCAAATCAAATTAAGAATAAGTGCCCCAGCAGAGTGGGCCCTGAGGCTGTGAGGGGGAGAGCTTACCCCACCCTTATACAGCTGCGGCAGTCAGGGAAGCACTCCAACACACACACACACACACACACACACCCCACATACACACACACAACACCACACACACACACACACACACAACACCACACACACACACACACATCCCAACCACACATACACACCACACACACACACACACACACACCACATACATACCACACACACACACACACACACACACACCACACACACACACCACATACACACCACACAGACACACACACACACCACACACACACACCACATACACACCACGTACCACACACACACACCACACACACACACACACACACACACACCACACACACACACACACACACACACACACACCACACACACACACACACACACACACACACACACACACACCCCTCTTGCCTGGGCAGCACAGTACAGCTGGTGGTGAGAGCCGCCCCTTAGGTTGTGAGCGCTGGAGAGCTGGCCCCTCCCTTCACTGGCCATTCAGTGTTGTGGGTGAGAGTTGGCCCTGCCCCTTGCCAGCTGCAGCAGGAAGAGCAGCCCCACACCTTGCCTGCGCAGGACAGTAGAGCCGGCCCTGGCGGCCTGGGCCTGAGAGACCGGTCCTGCCTCCTGCCAGCTGCCACAGGCAGGAGAGCTGTTCCTGCCCCTCGCCCGGGCAAAGTGGGAAAACTGGTCCTGGTGGCCCGGGCACCGGAGAGCAGGAGGCTGACCAACTCAGCTCCACCGAGACCCGGCCCCAGGGCTGTGAGCTGCCCGCCCAGCATCTACCCAGTCTGTGCACTGCTGGAGCCTGTGAAGAGGCCGGCCATGCAGATCTAAGCTGCAGGATCTCCGCGGCACAGGGCGACAGCGGGATATCCGAGAGCGGTCCACTGAGGAGCCAGGATGGCTGGCATCGCAGAAGCCAGAGGCCTCCAACAGACCCACGACGCACCGCAGTGAGCATTCGCAAGTGAAGCTGATCGGCACGCTGTGACACACCGCGGCTCCACGGGATGATGCTTTGTTTTTATTTATTTTTATTTTTTTTTAATTTTTTTTGGTTTTTTTCAAGACAGGGTTTCTCTGTGTAGCCCTGGCTGTCCTGGAACTCACTCTGTAGACCAGGCTGGTCTCGAACTCAGAAATCCGTCTGCCTCTGCCTCCCAAGTGTTGGGGTTACAGGCGTGCACCACCACTGCCCGGGTTGTTTTTAATGTTTTAAAATTTGTTTTCTTTTGAGGGGGGAGATTGTAAGGGCAGATATGGAGGGATGATGAGAAGGATTGGGGTGCCTGATGTAAAATTTACAAGGGACCATTAAAAGGGGTTTTTGTTTTTTTAAGTGCTCTAAGGGTTAAAAAAAATCCAGTAGATTTTTTAAAATTTCCTTTTCCTGAGTGGAAAGGAGTCAAACGTAGAAAATTTTAAGTAGCCCTAGTCTAGCACAAGGACCACCTCACCAGGTAGATTCTGAAGAGACTTGTTTGTCTGAGCTTTAAATAGAGCTGTGGTCCTGGGAGAGACACAGACAGACCTTCCTGCCTGCCCAACCTGTGGGGGTCTCAGGGAAATCAAAGACCTCATTTCAGACTCAGGGTTTTTCCCAGATGAGCCACTAGGGGGAGCCAGGGTCCCGTCGGATCGCATCAGGTGGCCCAGCCTGGCAGGAGGCTTGGGGACAGCAGGATATGTTTTCATCATCGCTGTGCCCTCCAAGGGCACGGTGTGAGCGGATTCTGGGAGTGAAGATGAGACAGGCACTGCCTGAGGGGGTCCCCTGATGGGGGTCCCCATCCGTAGCATCCTCTCCGTCAGGGCTTTAAAGCAGACTCTGAGCTTGTCTGGTTGGTTTTTGTTGACTTTGTAACTCAGTTGTGCAGCTGTTACCCCCAGCCTTGCAGCTGACAACAGAATCCTGTGATGTGACAAGAGGGGAACCCACCTGAGAGAGGCTGTCCTCATAGCTTCACAGTGTCAGAGAGAAGAGCGCAGTGAAGAGACCGTTGCAGATAGTGGTAGATAGATAGATAGATAGATAGATAGATAGATAGATAGATAGATATAATAGGTAAATAGATGATAGATAGGTAGATAGACAGACAGACAGATGGATAGATAGATCAGACAGATGGGTATGTAGGTAGGTAGATAGGTGATAGGTAATAAAATCCTCTAAGTGGGAACTGCAGACTGAGATGGGCAGGCGGGGTGATCAGAGGGGCTTCCCTGACAAAGTGACATCCCAGCCGAGAGTTGAAAACTGCAAAGATGTAGACGGGGAAGCACAGAAGGGTGCTCTGTGTAGACCCAAGCACAGCTCCTTTGGGGCTCCTCCTCTCCTCGTGTCCTTCAAGGAGCTGTCTGCGACGGCTGTCCCACAAAGCCCCTCCTGCCTGTCTGGCTCCCCTGTGCTCGGACCAAGCTGTCTGGTGGCAGTTTCTGCAGCTGCTCTCCGTCTCTCATGGGACAGAACAGCAGCACAGCCTGACTGTGTTCCCAGATCTGTGCGTAGCCTGCGGCTGTAGCGGGCACAGTGCCCCCTCCCCTCCTGTCCTCTTACTGAAGTTAGTTCTGTCACCCGGAGCAGGAAGGGAACTCCCCTCAGCCTCTAAAGGGAAGGGAGAGATACCGGGTGGAGAGGCCCCAGGGAGGAGCGCAGAACGGGTGAAAGAGACACATTAATAGGTTTGGTGATTAAACAGGACAAGGTACAGCTGACGAGAGTCACGTACAGGTGTCCTTGTTTCTTTCTGTTTACCGTGATATAAAACCCTGCGACTACATGCAGCATGGCGAGACAAGGTTCATTTGAGGGAAGGTGGGGCAGGAAGTCACGGCAGGAACCTGGAGGCTGGACCCGTGGAGCTCACACTCGGGCTTGCTCAGGTAGCTTTCTGTTTTAAATTTAAATGTATTTTACGTAGATGGATGTTCTGCCTGCGTGTGTCTATAAACCACTCGCCTGCAAGGCCATTGCATCCCCCGAGACTGGGCTTACAGTCACTTGTGAGCCTCCGTGCCGATACTGGGAATTAAACTCAAGTTCTCAGGGAAAGCAGCCAGCGCTCTGCCCAGGTGACTTTCCCATCCAGCCCAGAGATGGTGTCATCTGGAGTGGATCGAGCCTGCCCATTTCAGTGATCAGTCTAGGCAGTCGCTCACAGACTTGACCACAGCCCAGTCTGATGGGGGAGATTCTTAAACCGAATTTCCTTCTTCCCAGACAACTCTAAGCTGTGTCAAATTGATGATTTAAAAAAGAAGAAGAGGAGAAGAATAAAAAAAACCTCTCAAGGACAGAGAGGAATCTGTCAAGCAATGTGTGAGACTGGCCAGCTTGAAGCCACTTAGTTCAGAGACAACTCTAGGCGCTCAGGAAAATATATACTGGCAGACTCATTTTTCCTGTCCACAGAATCCAGTCCTTAAAAGGATAGTCCTTTCATTTTTATATTTCTCATTCAAAATATTCTTATTGTTGTCAGTGCTGTTGTGGGTGTACGTGTGTTTGCACATGACGTGTAGCGGCTGGAGTGCGTGGCACGGCACGTGTGTAGAGGTCGGGGAACAACTTCAGGAGTCGGACCTCTCCTTCCATCTCGAGGTGGCCTCTGGAGGTCAAATTCAGGCTGGCGGTTTGGGAATCACGGGCCACCTTGCTGACCCATGACAACTTTAGTTTTCCCCCCATCGCATGTGTGCTCCTGTGCTGCAGATACACGTGGAGCGTGAAGCACATGAGGAAGTCGGAGGACACGCTGAAAAGAGGCTCCATCTTGCTGGAGACCGCGAGTAGGCCGTCTGGCTTGCGTGGACAAGCCCTTCCCCTGCTGAGCCATCGCACTGGGGCTTGGGAGGAAGATGTGCCGGGTGGGTTATGCAGACGGAGAAGAGGGCACCAATGGAGAGAAAGCGTTCCTCTGAAGGGTCCGTCTACACAAGTGACAGGAGGGAGGGGTGACCTAGCCCACAGCTCGTCCGCTGCTTTGACAATCCCGCTTGTGACGTCTGTCACTGAGCAGTTCCGCCGTAAGTCGCCTAGTTAATCGCGTTGAAATTCCTGCGTCCTGTTGAGCTAAAAAGTCAGAAATCAGAGCCAGAGGAGGGGGTGGGGTGGAGCTGGGGGGAGCTGGCCACTTTCAGCCCCTTCTTTTCCTCAGCTGTCCTGTCTGTCCTTCTGACTCTTGTTCTAGGTGACATGAAGTAAATGGCCACTAGCTTATCCACTGTAGACCCCGGGCTGCATGCTGGGAAAGAAAGCGGTGAGGACTCAGGTGGGAGCAGGGACGTGGGGCAGGGGGGAGTGAAGATGTTAAACAGCTCATCACCACCTCTGTCTTCTTCTGTGCGTATATTTATGGTGTGTGTGTGTGTGTGTGTGTGTGTGTGTGTGTGTAGCTGTAGCCGTCAGATGACACCCTCCATGTAGGTCTCCGCCTCCCACCCTGTTTGAGCCCCTTGTTCTCCAGCGCGCACGCCAGGCTAGCTGGGTGACAGGCTGAGGACTCTCTCCTGTGTCCTCTTCCCATCATGCCTTAGGACACTGGGACTGCAGATGTGCGCGCTATTGGGTCTGGCTTTACATGAGTCCTGGGCATCCAGACAGGCGCTCTACCCACAAAGCCATCTCCCAGCCCTGGGCAGACCATTCCTGCTTTATAGGATCCTCCTGCCTGGGCTCAAGACACCTAGTACTGGACACTCTCCTCCTCACTGAGACAAATGTCTGAGAAATGACTTAAGGAACGGAAGGTGTCCCTGGCCAGGGAGCTGCAGTGTATTGGGATGGCGTCTTAGGCACAGAGCATGCCGCGGAATTCCTCCATGGTCACTGACTGAGAAGGGCGGCTCTGGCCACAACCTGAGGCCCCTCCTGGCGAGTTACACTCTCTCCTTGGTTACTGTGTTGTAGCAAATTGTGAATGAAGCAGCGTGCGCGTGCGCGGGAGGACAGGGCTGATCTGAGGAAAGTCAGGGCAGGAGCCTGGAGCTGGGTGCCACTGTCCGGGCCCGTCTTCCTGTTCTGTGGTTATTTGAATGGGAAACGGCCCCCATATTCTTGGACATACAAGCACTTGGTCTTCGGTTATAGAGGCTGTTGGAGAGGTTCGGGTGACCCGGCATTGCTGGAGAAAGCACGCCACTGGGGTGGGCTCGGGAGCTGTGGCCTGGACTTGCGTGTGGTGCTCGGTAGGCCAGGTTTCAGCATGCTAGACAAGAAGCGCGGGGCCGGCTGCGTCGAGGCCACATGGACATCAGCAAAGAGGAGGCCATGTGCCGAAGTATGCTGCGATCGTTCTTCCTGGGTAATACATTTTATCCAAAAGGCCAATAAAATTTTCTCAGGGTGAAAAAAAAAAATGGTAACAGGATCTTAACATTAAAATTTTTTTAAGTGTTTGGGAACTTTGTCCAGCAGGTGGCGTGGGTGCACCAGGAATAGTTTAGCGTCCGGCAGTCTTGCAAAGCGACTTTTGCTGTGACTCGATGTCATCTCTAGACCCCCTGGGGGGGATTCAGGGACCGCGGAGAGGTGTGGATATGCGGACTAGTGGCTGGGTAGGTATGACAGACCCTTCGTCATGGATAGCTGTTACAGGCAAAAATGCAGCACCGTGCAGAAGAATTTCTAGTGTAAGCGATAAGAAGGCAGCGCACACGATTAATCCCAGCACGCAGAGGCTGAGGCTGGTGGATCTACATGAGTGTGAGGCCAGCCTGATCTTCATAGTGAGTTCCGAGCCAGTCGGCTACACATCGAGAAATTGTCTCAAAAAACAAAAACAATAACAACAACAACAACAACAACAAAAAAAAAAAACAGCAGGAGAAAAAGGACCAACCAGACTAGGTCAGGGAGTCTAGAGATGGGCAGGGAGCAGAGAGGAGGGCACGGATCATAAAGGATGGCAGGGAGCACTGAGGAGGGCAGGGAGCACTGAGGAGGGCAGGGAGCAGAGAGGAGGGCAGGGAGCATTGAGGAGGGCAGGGAGCACTGAGGAAGGCAGGGAGGAGAGAGGAGGGCAGGGAGCACAGAAGAGGGCAGGGAGCACTGAGGAAGGCAGGGAGCACTGAGGAGGGCAGGGAGCAGAGAGGAAGGCACGTACCATAAAGGAGGGCAGGGAGCACTGAGGAGGGCAGGGAGCACTGAGGAAGGCAGGGAGCAGGGAGGAGGGTAGGGAACACTGAGGAAGGCAGGGAGCGCTGAGGAGAGAGGAGGGCAATGAAGAAAATGAATGAGAACAAAGCTGCCATGATAAGCCATTAGGTAAGCCAGCCGTGAACGGGAGGAAGGACCAGGAATCCAGCAGCTGTGCAGTCCAGGAGGCCGCACGGCTCAGCTGCTCTTTGGCATGCGCTGGAATTCCAGAGAATTGGACTCTAATGCCAGTGAAGGGGTTATTAGTGAGAGCAAGGAGGGAGGGGGAGGGAAGGAGGGAGGGGGAGGGAGGGAGCTGTTAAGAGCAGTGGCAGCCCTTGCAAAGGACCCAGGTAGGATTCCCAACACTCACACAGCAATGTACAGCTGTCTCTAACTCTAGTTCTAAGGGAACTAATGCCCTCTTTTGGCCTCCTTGGGCACTGCAAGCATGTGGTGTACAGACACACATGCAGGCAAACACATACATACATACATACATACATACATAAACAATTTCTTTTAAAGGCACATTAGGCTGGGCAGATGGCTCAGATGGCAAAGTGCGGACCCAAATTCAAATCCCCAAAACCAAAAAGCCAGGCATGGCAGAAGGAGCCTGTAACCATGGCACTGGAGTGAGGGCACATGCAGATCCCTGAAGATCCTGGGCCAGCCAGCCTAACCAACTTGTTAAGGTTCCGGTTCAGTAAAGAGGCCTTTTCCCACTGGAAGGAGGAACGGTGACTGAGGAAGACTCCTGGCCTTGACCTCTGGCCTCCGCACAAATGTGTGTCCCCTATACACACACGTACACACCCACATTAACAAGCCCATATACCACATACGCCAACATATTAGAAGCTGAGTGTGCTGGTTAACATCTATAATGCCAGCTCTTGGGAGGTGGCCACAGGAGTATCACAAGCTGGGACCACACAACAAAATAGTGTCTTAACAATTAAGGGGGCGTGGAAGGTAAAGAGCTTGCAGGAAAAAAAGCACCAGGACCTGGGATTGGATCCCACCATCCATGTAGAAGCTGACCGTGATGGCAGGGCCTGCACCTGGGAGGTGACGGCACAGCCTGCACCTGGGAGGTGGAGACAGCCGATTCCAGTGTCTGGCTGGAAGACAGCTGAGATTAACTCTGGGTCCTATTCATACCTGCATATACACTGCATATACACGTGCACACACATTGCAAACATGAGCCAAGCAGTTACTTCAGGGAAATTAAAAACAGGAAAAAGTTTAAAATTAGTGGAAACAACAGATTGATAAAATCGGGGCATCTCTGAGTAGACTGGTAACATTTTTTTAAAGGAATAAGTTGCTAAGTCCGGGACAATAAACCCCCGATACATTCCCCATGTTTCAGTGTCACAATGTTATTGTGGGATAGCTCACAGGCCATAAAGTTCACACACATACGGTGAAAACATACTTCATAATTCTTCATGAATTCAGACTTGGACAACTGTGTCTCTGATGAATTTTGGAGTGTTTCCGTTACTCCACAGAGATACCTGGCATCCAGTATTAGTCACCGCATCTCCCTCCCCGTTCCTACCTTGTGTGGCCGCTAACACACTCTGTTCATGGACTTGACCATCTCAGGCTTTTCATACGCATGGAGTCGCGATGTGTGTGGATCCAGAACCTTCCCTCACTAACCATGGGATTTTCAGTGTTTCTCTGCGTTGTCATGTGGGTCGGGATGAACTTCATCTCCCTCTGCTGTTACACAGCATTCTGTTGTGTCACTACATCATATGTTCACGTTCTGGTAAGGTCTTTTGCCAGGGGTCATCTAGAAGAAGCTGAAAACTAGCAGGTGCTCTTCCAGAGATGGTTCTGCCATGGACTAAAATCTACAACGGATCTGCTTCTTTAGGCAAGGCCAAGGAGATTACATCTGAGAAAAGATTCCTGCTATGAATATGCTTTTCCTGGCAGAGACTGAAGGAAAGGCCACCCAGAGACTGCCCCACCTGGGATCCATGCCATATGCAACCACCAAACCCAGACACTATTGTGGATGCCAAGAAGTACTTGCTGACAGGACCCTTGATATGGATGACTCATGAGAGGCCCTGCCAGATCCTGACCAATTCAGATGCTCGCAGCAGCCAACCATCAGACTGAGCACGGGGACCCCAATGGAGGACTTAGGGGGAAGAACTGAAAGAACTGAAGGGGTTTGTAACCCCATAGGAAGAACAACAACATCAACCAACCAGACCCCCCAGAGCTCTCAGGGACTAAACCACCAACCAAAGAGTACACATGGAGGGACCCATGGCTCCAGCAGCATATGTAGCAGAGGATGGCGTTGTGGGGCAGGGAGACCCTTGGTCCTGTGAAGGGGAATGCTAGGGCAGTAAGGTGGGAGTGGGTGGGGGGAGCACCCTCATAGAAGCAGGGGGGAGGGAGTGGGATAGGGGGTTTTAGGAGGGGAACTGGGATGGGGGATAACATTTAAATAAATAAAATAAATTAAATAACCAATAAAAAATTTAAAAAATATGCTTTCCTGTTATTATTAAATATATAACAACCATAAGGTATTGACCCAGCCCTTTGAGCAGATTTCCTCACTCCTTTGAAGATGTACTACCTTGTCATGGTGGTATATAGACAAGTAGATAATGATTCTATACAATTCTTTATTTGATTCAGATAAGTTTAGGAAGGAAGTATATAGAGATGGTCTTAGTTGATAGAAAGATGTAATAAGGTTAGAATTAAGAATAGAATGTGCTCATTCCTCAGAAAGTAAAGTAAATAAAGGCTACATAATAAGAAATACAATGAGCTTTCAAATCACACTACAAAGAGAGATAGACTTGGGACAATTTTGTGTTGAAGGAGAAACATTTAGGTCCAAGGATAAAGTCACAGATGTACACTATGATAAGGCACGGCCTTGTCAAAACTGTTGCTTTGAACTTATAATGACTATATTATAATGAAACACTGCTTTAAACTTAAAAGCAACATCCTTCTGTAACTCCTATGTAACATTTTATCTCTGAGGTAGTTTACAAAAGAACTTTTTGTCTAAGAAAATATAAAAAATGCCAGAGAAAAGAAATAAAGTTATTGGTTGAATGGTTTGGCTTGGGGAGTGCTGCCCCATCCATCCATCCACACACCCATCCATCCACCACCCCCCCATCCATCCATCCATCCACCCATCCATCCATCCATCCATCCATCCATCCATCCATCCATCCATCCAAATGTGTATGTCTGGTTGTTTATATGTTTGTGTGTAGGCGTGTGTGTGTGTGTGTGTGTGTGTGTGTGTGTGTGTGTGTAAGCATGCATGAATGCTTGTGCAGTTGATTGTAACAGACGGTCGGGCCCAGCCAGAGCGTGGGTGTGTGAATGTTTGAATGCATATGTGTCTGTGCATATTTGCCAGGATAATTCTTTTCCTTCCCTTCCTCTCTGCCTCACAAAGAGTTAACCAGCTTAGCCAGAGGGGGTTCTTCTGGTTCACCAGAGAAAGGAGCACCAGCATAAAATAAATCCTTTTACTTAATCTCCCTGCCCCCTTTTACTTTGAGGGGCTAAAGGCCAGAAACTGCAGTTTCTGGCCTCAGAGGGACTCAGGCAGGTCAGCTGCCCCTGCAAAGCAACATAGACTAAGACAGGTAAACATTTTACTATAGAAAAGGCAACGGTAAACATCTCAAAAGGCCAAGGCTTGCCCCTACAGCAGCGCTCTTCACCCTCAGCGTACCTCTAGAGAGAACCAAGCAAGAACAGCCAGGGTTGGCCCCCAGGCAGTCTTTAATATTAAAATATTGTCATGTAATATTCAATGATTCCGGAAAAGGAAAAATAAAAAGAGTAGTCAACAGCTTGGGATTGGAGGGTGAAAAAGGTCTATACATGGGGCTCTGGATAGATGGCTCAGTGGTTAAGAGCACTGGCTACTCAGAGAACCCAGGTTCCAGGCACCCACATAGCGGCTTGCAACCATCTAGAATTCCAGTTCTGAGAGATGAAATGCCCTCTACTGACCTCCACAGGCACCAGGTACACAGGTGGTGCACATACATGCAGGCGGGCAAAGCACGCATACATCTAAAATAGAATAAGCGAAGCTTAAGGAAAGAAAGAAGGGAACTTACAAAAAGTATGAGAGAGCTAAGCCACGACAAACTCCCAAGACTCCCTGCAGCTGAGTGGACTTTCTGCAAACCTAAGGTGAAACTTGTGTTGCAGTGGAGACCACAGGATGTTGGAGATATTAGGAGCATGCTCAGGAAAGCTGCAGGTATTGAAGCAGCTCAAAGGCAGAGCCCATGAGTGTGACATACAGAGGCACCTCACCAAGCTCACTGGAGACCAGATGATGCCACCCTACACCACCCTACACCACCCTACACCACCCTACACCACCCTACTCCACCCTACACCACCCTACACCACCCTACACCACCCTACACCACCCTACACCACCCTACTCCACCCTACACCACCCTACACCACCCTACACCACCCTACACCACCCTACATAATCCTACACCACCCTACACCACCTACACCACCTACACCACCCTACATAATCCTACACCACCCTACACCACCTACACCACCCTACATAATCCTACACCACCCTACACCACCCTACATAACCCTACACCACCCTACACCACCCTACATCACCTACACCACCCTACACCACCTTACACCACCCTACACCACCCTACACCACCCTACACCACCCTACATAACCCTACACCACCCTACACCACCCTACACCACCCTACACCACCTTACACCACCCTACACCACCTTACACCACCCTACACCACCCTACACCACCTACACCACCTACACCACCCTACACCACCCTACACCACCCTACACAACCCTACACCACCCTACACCACCCTACACCACCCTACACCACCTACACCACCCTACACCACCTACACCACCCTACACCACCCTACACCACCCTACACCACCCTACACAACCCTACACCACCCTACACCACCCTACACCACCCTACACCACCTACACCACCCTACACCACCCTACACCACCTACACCACCCTACACCACCCTACACCACCCTACACCACCCTACACCACCCTACACCACCTACACCACCCTACACCACCTACACCACCCTACACCACCCTACATCACCCTACACCACCCTACACCACCTACACCACCCTACACCACCTTACACAACCCTACCCCACCCTATACCACCCTACACCACCTACACCACCCTACACCACCCTACACCACCCTACACCACCTACACCACCTACACCACCCTACACCACCCTACACCACCCTACTCCACCCTACACCACCCTACACCACCCTACACCACCCTACACCACCCTACACCACCCTACACCACCTACACCACCTACACCACCCTACACCACCCTACACCACCCTACATCACCCTACACCACCCTACATCACCCTACACCACCCTACACCACCTACACCACCCTACATAATCCTACACCACCCTATACCACCTTACACAACCCTACACCACCCTACACCACCCTACATCACCCTACACCACCCTACTCCACCCTACATCACCCTACACCACCCTACACCACCCTACACCACCTACACCACCCTACACCACCTACACCACCCTACACCACCCTACATAATCCTACACCACCTACACCACCCTACACCACCTACACCACCCTACACCACCTACACCACCCTACACCACCTACACCACCCTACACCACCCTACACCACCCTACACCACCCTACACCACCCTACACCACCCTACTCCACCCTACTCCACCATATACCACCCTACACAACCCTACACCCTGGATGCCAGATATAGAGCTATCTGAGTTAATGTTTTTCTGCTAGATTTTGGTTGTGCTTTGGTCCAGTCTTTTCTTTTCTTTCTTTCTTTCTTTCTTTCTTTCTTTCTTTCTTTCTTTCTTTCTTTTTTTTTTTTTTGGTTTTTCGAGACAGGGTTTCTCTGTGTAGTCCTGGCTGTCCTGGAACTCACTCTGTAGACCAGGCTGGCCTCGAACTCAGAAATCTGCCTGCCTCTGCCTCCCAAGTGCTGGGATTACAGGCATGCACCACCACGCCCGGCGGTCCAATCTTTTCTTGAGGAGGGGTGTGGACTATGTGTCACTGTATTAGAAATGTGTAACTTGCTTTAGTATTTTACCAAGTGTGAGGGCTATTTTTGGTTGTCAACTTGACTACGTCTGAAATGAACTACAATCCAGAAATGGAGGGCGCACTTGTGAGGGATTCTTTCTGCTTGGTTTGAAGTGGGTGGATCCACTTCTAGTCTGAACCTTTGAAGTGGGAGGACACAATCTTTTGATCCAGATCTTGAGACTGGAAGATTCAACTTTAACCTGGGCCACACCTTCTGCCGGAACCTTATAGAAGGGCATGGAAGAAGGATTCTTCTCAGCAAGTCCATCCCTTCACTGGCATTAGAGCCAACTTCCTTGGATTCCAGTGTCTCCTGAAGACCACTGAGACATCCAGCCTATGGACTGAAGAACTTCTGGATCCCTGGCCATTCTGTTCATAGTCCACCATTGTTGGATTAGTTGGACTTTAGCCTGTGCAGGATTCTATTAAGTTATGTGTATTCATTCTATAAGTTCTGCTACTCTAGAGACCCCTGACTAACACACAAGGGCTCACAGTTAAGAATTTGCTTGAGTCTCAGAGGAGAGTGGGGATTTTGAGCAGTGTTGGCACTGTTAAAAGTCTTTGAGGAATCTTGCAGTTAGACTAAATGTGTTTTGTATCACGAGAATGCCACGAGCCTTTGGTGTCCCGGAATGTTATGGCTTGAATCTGAAGCACGACCCAGAGGCTCACATTGTGAACACATTTCCCCAGCAGGTGGTGACTTTAGGAGGCTGTGGAACTGCCAGGAGTTGGGGCCAGGCTAACAGAAGTAGGTTACTAACACAGCTCTTCAAAGGTCGTTAGCCTAGCTCCTGCTTCTGATGACTCTCCGCTGTGGCTCTGCCAGCATGGGAGAAGTCCCCACTACCTTTCCAGCTCTGCTGGACAGAGCCCCCTGACACTGATCTAAAGTGGCTCTCCCCTCCTTGAAAAAGGATCGTCCTCCAACCCACCGTCACAGGCCGTGTTCACTTACTCACTCTTTAATTTTTTTTTCCAGCCAGGTTTGTCAGTTTTAGTATCTAAGTCTTAACATTTCTTTAAACGTATTCCTATTTCTTGCTATCGGGGAGCTAAGAAAACAGTGTCTCTCCCTTTGTCACAATGAGTACTTTGTGCTTCAGAAGTGAGCCCTTCCTGACTCCCCCCACCTTATACCTCTTCCTTAGGTTTCCCTAAAGTGCAGCACGGAGCTTCCTCTGATGTTCCCTCATCTGCCTGAAGAGAGAGCCTCCAAAAATGAACACGATTGCCATAAGTCTCTTCTTAGGAAATCAAATCACTCAGGAGAGATGAGCTGCATGGGCTGTGCTATGAACCCCATCGACACAGATTTTTATCCACACCTTACCACTGCTCACCTTCCGACAGCCAGGAGCGTTTCCCTCAAATAAGCTGTTCCCATGCCACCTCCATCCTGCCCCATTCTCCCAGATGGAGAGGCTACGTCACGTCTTGGCCTCAGGGGACTTTAGGGGAACACCTTATTCTTCACATGGTCTCTCTTGCAGGTAATTAAGTTGTGCATTTCCCCTCCCAAACTGCTATAAATTTACTTCTGTCTTCATTCCCTTTCTTTTGCTATGAAGAAACACTCTGACTAATACAACTTATAAAAGAAAGGATTTAATTGGGGCTCGCTCACAGCCTCAGAGGGCGAGTCCATTGTCCTCGTGGGTAAGGAACACAGCAGAAGGCAGACATGGTGTTGGAGCAGGCACTGAGAGCTTACACCTTCTTAAGTTAGAGGAAGAATGAGAGAGACTGGTTTGGGCATGGGATTTTGAAACCTCAAAGTCCACCCCTGTGACACACCTCCAGTTCCTCCTTCAATAAGGACACACCCTCTAATCCTTTCCTAACAATTCCACCAACTACTGACCAAGTATTCAAGTATGTAAGCCTACGTGGGCCATTCTCATTCAAATCACCACATTCCACTTCCTGGCCCCTACTTCTATGGTCGAAGACATAAGGAAAAAGTCCACCTTCAGAAGTCCAAAGTCCTTCGAGCTCAACTCTGTTTAAAAGTCCAAAGTCTCTGAGACTCAACACAATCTCTTAATTCTTTTTTTTTTTTAATTTTTGTTTTTGTTTTTTTTTGTTTTTCGAGACAGGGTTTCTCTGTATAGTCCTGGCTGCTCTGGAATTCACTCTGTAGACCAGGTTGGCCTCGAACTTAGAGATCTGCCTGCCTCCCAAGTGCTGGGATTAAAGGTGTGTGCCACCACCGCCCAGCCTAATCTGGTAATTCTTAACCTCCTGTAAAATTAAAAAAAAAATTGCATACTTCCAACACAGAATGGCACAAAATATACATTATTATTCCAAAAGGGGAAAAGAGGCATAATGAAGAATTGCTGAACCAAAGCAAGACTAAACCCTAACAGGGAAAATTCCGAATCCTGTATCTCTATGGCAGATGTGAAAGGACCTTTACGGCTCTGCCCTTTCTGCTTTGTTGACTGCAAAACAGTATTTTCTCTTGGGTTGTTTTCACCCTAACTTAGTGTTTCCCTTGCTGTAAAGAGAAACTATGACCATGGCAATTGTTATAAAACAAAATATTTAGCTGGAGTTGTCTTACAGTTACAGAAGTTTAGTTTATTACTTGCTGTAAAGAGAAACTATGACCATGGCAATTGTTATAAAACAAAATATTTAGCTGGGGTTGTCTTACAGTTACAGAAGTTTAATTTATTATCATCACGATGGGAAGCATGGCAGCATGTAGGCAGACATGATCCTGAAGAAGTCAAGAATTCTACATCTTGGTCTGAAGATAGCAGAAGGAGACTGGGTTTATTTCACACTGGGTGTAACACAGAAGACCTCAAAGCCCCACCCCCATGTGACACACTTTATCGAGGTCACGCCTCCTCCAATGAGGCCACACCTCCTAAGAGTGCCACTCACTGTGGTCAAGCATTCAAACACATGAATCTATGGGAGCCAAACCTCTTCAAACCACCACAGGCCCCACCCACGGCGTGGAGCTCCCTCAGCAGCTGCCCCACGGCTCTGGAATCTCCAACACCTTGTGGTCTTCAAGGCAATCCGGGCTTCATTTTCACTTCCACGCAATGGCCTTTCCAGGACTCTATGCAGGGACTTCCCTGCCACACACATGGCTTTCCTCATCTACAAAGGAAAAGCCCATAACCCCTTGACACCTACATCCTCTGGACTCTTGATTCCAGAGCCATAAGGAAAAAGCTGACAAGTTCTGTTTGCTTAGGATGGAGTCTGGCCCCGTCCTAGAATTATGTTCGCTTAAGACTTCCTTCGCTGTTGTTCTGTAGGAACAGATAATGCCTTGGACTTGCTGTTCGATACATTGCAGGGTTAGCAGGGTGGGGTATCACTCTGAGGGCATCACTCCCTTTATTCCATTTCTCCTCATGGCCTTTGGTACAAACCAAGGAATCAACACTAGATTTCCTGATGTTCTTTTTCTCCACAAACTGTACATTTTTGCATGTGTGTTTTTTTTTTTTTTTTGCTTCCTTTGCTTTTTAAACTGTAGACCTGTCCAAGAATGATAATAACTATAAGGCTTAGTCAATGGCCATTGTGAAATCTCTGCCAATGATGTTAGTCCAAAACACTTCAATTCAGCCTCCTGCAGATTCTTAGAACAAGAGCAGACAAAAACCGGCCACATTCCTTGCCAAAGTCGTCAGAATGGTCTCTAGGCCAGTTGCTAATATTGTTTCCCTCTGAAACTTCTTGAGCTGGGCATCCATTGTCCATGTTGCTGTCAGCGTTACTGTCTTCTATGCTCCTACTAGGATGGCCCATTAAGCACTGCATGAGTATTCAACTATTTTTCTAATCCAGAGTCCCACTGTCTGTACTTCTCCAATAAGGCATTGTTAGGCCTGTTACAGCGATTCCTCAGTCCCTGGTACTACAGCTTCACAGAATCAATTATTGAGCTTCCAAAGAGCAGTCTCTCTCTTACAATATAAGTATAATTGCTTTCTTAATTTTATTTTTGGATAGCAAGCTGTGGTGGTTTGAATAGGTAAGGCCTCCATAGACTCACGTGTTTCAATGTTTGGCCCATAGGTAGTGGCACTATTGGGAAGTGTGGCCTTGTTGGAAGGAGTGTGTCACTGTGGGGATGGGCGTTGAGGTCTCCTGTAGGCTTAGATTTTTCAAAATCTACCTTAATAAGGGTTCATAAATGCCTCAACCTCCCTTCTAGCCCAACACCCACCAGAGGTATTGGAAAAGGAAGGTTAATAGGACAAAGGCCGGTGTAGACCTGTTTAGAAATAGTTCTTTGGGGGTGATTTCAATCTTCCTTGTCAGGATATCAACAGTCCAGTCCTCTAGCAAAACACCAGCATGAATCAGGATCTGCAGCACAGTCCCCTTGGCAACCACTACTCCCAAATCAGCAATGGCAGTTCCATCCAGAAGAAACTGTGAGGTTCCACCAATAAGCCCGAGTCAGCAGAAGCAACAAGAAGCCTCCAGAATATCACGAGAAGTTCTTTGGCAAGTTACTCTTTATGAAGTCGTGAAAAGTGAAGACCAACAGTGCCTTGTGAGATAAACCAATGCAAGGAGGTCATCAGTGAAGTCTGGTGAGGCAGAGCAAGAGGAACCAATGCCTCCCCCTCCCCCGCCCCTGTTGTCTGTGGAGTCATATTTAAATTCTTTCTAAGCACCGTGTACTCTCTCACGTGTCTGCTCCATCAAAGCATCCCTTCACCTGTCTATTCCAGCAGAACATCATATGACGTAATTGAATTTCTAAAGAAAACAGAGATTTCCATTTCAGTCTCCTATGCTCAAGCTACACCTACTGCACCTCAGTCTCCTTCTGCTGCCTGCAGAGCCAGATGTGGACCTCTCAGCTTCCTCCCCAGCACCGTGCCCGTCTGGATACTGCCATATGTTCCACCGTGACATTGAACTAGACTATGGTGTGTAGTTCTGCTCTACCCGCCTTTGCCCCAGGAAGTGACAATGCTACTGGCCCCATCCCAGCTTCCCTTGAATCCTCGGATAAAAGACACAGACGCATAGTTGTTCCTTTTCAACTTGCTTTCTTGGCACAATTACTGGGCACTGCTGTCTTCCGCCTGGAAAAAAATGTGCCCTTACCAATTTCTTATCTCCGTTTCTCCCACCTGCCCTAAACGTCAGTTGCTAAACTCCCCTGACCACCCGCCCATAGGAGCAGCCTCTGTGGCCACCCCATTTTGAGATCTCACATGGTTGCCTGGTTCCCCTCTCTCCAAAGCATGGTGACCTTCTTCTCCTTCCTTGCATCTGCCTCTCTCCTCAGGGACCCAGAAGTCCTGCCCATCCCTTCTGCCCAGCAATTGCCCCATGACTTTCTTTTCTGACAGATCAAGAACCAAATGGGGAATAGGACCTTAGCCTCAGAACCACTCCCTCCGCAAATCTCTGAAACTGTAAGTCTCAATTAACTGTTTTCTTTTGTAAGTGTTGCCATGGTTGGGGTGTCTCTTCACAGCCATAAAACCCTAACTAAGGCAGAGGTAGATAGGGGTACAGTTGGTTTTCATATGTCAATCTTGTATTCTGTAACCTTGTGGCACTTATTTACAAATTTTGATGTTTAGTGAATTTCTGAGTGTTTCCTCATTGCTCCACATTTTATTAACATGGGCCTATTGTATGGGTTTCATTATGACATTTTCACATATAAATATGTTAATCCTATCCACCAGAGTTCTTGAGTATTTCTCTATCTGTGCATATATCTGTGGCATTTGAGCGTATTTGTGTGAATGTGTGCATCTGTATACTTGTGTGCATGTAAAGGTCAGAACTGGGTGTCTTCCTTGATAGTGTCTACACTATTATTTTTTGAGAAAGGGTCTCTAATTAAACCTGGAACCCATAAATTCATTTAGTTTGGCCAGCCTATATGCTGTGGGAAACTGTCTTTCTCCACCACCCTATTGCTGTGGTTCAAAATGAATAGCACCATGTCTGGCTTTTAAGTAGGTTGTCTTCGTCGTGATTCTATTGCTGTGAAGAGACACCATGACCAAGGCAATTCTTTTTTTTTTTTTTTTAAGCATTAAATTGGGGCTTGCTTACAGTTTCAAAGGTTTAGTTATTATCATCATGGCAGGGAGCATGGCAGGTGCTGGAGCAGGAGCTGAGAGCTTTACATCCTGATCCCAAGCAGAGAGGCAGAAAGACTGAGCCTGGCATGTTTGTTTTGTTTTGTTTTCCTGGTTCTTCGAGACAGGGTTTCTCTGTGTAGCCCTGGCTATCCTAGAATTCACTCTGACCAGGCTGGCCTTGAACTCAGAAATCTGCCTGCCTCTGCCTCCCAAGTGCTGGGATCAAAGGTGTGTGCCACCACTGCCCGGCCTGGCATGGGTTTTTGAAACCTCAAAGCCCACCCCTAGTGATATACTTCTTCCAACAAGGCCATACATCCGAATCCTTCTAATCCCTTCAAACACCACTCCTTGTTGACTATACATTCAAATATATGGGATCTATTGGGGTCATTCTTATTTGAACCAGCACATGGGTGCTAGGAATCAAAATCATCTCCTTATGCTCTTGTAGCAGAATAGGGGTGGTCTGATGATAAGGTCCTGTTCCTTAGTTGGTTCTTGATCTGTCAGTAAAGATGCCATGGGCCAATTGCTGGGTGGAAGGAATAGGCAGGACTTCTCAGCTTCTGCAGGCAAGCTAACAGATGCAGGGGTTTTCGAGACACTTTGGAGGGACAAAAGGTGATCAGCCATGTGATATCTCAGGAGAAGCAGCTCCAGGCAGGAGATTGAGGATGTTGACCTGGGTCTGAAGGTAACTGAACAACTAAAGTTGAGGACAGATTTATGATACTCAGCTAAGAGTACTGGGGAGGGCACACAGCCATGGGAGATTAATAATGCCCAGTAATTGAACCAATAAGGCAAATTGAAATTAAATAACTGTGTGTCTGTCTCTTCTTCCTTGGATCCACTATTCTCTGGGTGGGGGCTGGTAGTACGGTCTATTTCCTGAGTTTAGGCGGGATAGCATCGTAGCACAACATAGCAGAATCTTTATTCACTGACTCATCTTTCTGGACCAACAGGAATTTTCTGTATCCTAGTCATGAGGTAGTGGGTGTGTTTAGTGTGGAGAACTCCTGCAAGTTCTCTGACCTCCACATGCCCGCCCCATGCAAATAAATAAAATACTTTAAAGAAGCGTGTCAGTGCTAATGTATCTGGGAACCTCTACACTAATCTTGACCACATACTGTTTTGTTGCATTTCTGTGGCTGTTACAAATCACCCCACACCCACCATAACTAGCAAAGAGAAAAAGTGGAGGATGGCTCACGGCACTGAAGGTCTTGGCATGTGCTCTGCTGGCCCTTTGCTTTTGGATCTGTGGTGAGGCAATACACAACATGAGGTGATAGAACAATATAAACCTGATTTGTCTCCACTTAAAGACCAGGGCCTGATAAGACAAAACAAAACAAAAACAAAAAACAAAACCAAAAACAAAACCTAAGTCACCATCTTCAGCAATAGACCATAAGTCCTGGACACTAGGTCATAAGACACCAGCTCTAGGAACAGACAAGATCATAAATCCCCCTCCCAGAGAACAGACTGGGGATAACCGCAAAAATGGGACAGTATCTGAGAATGGGCCACCTGCGCTGGACAGCCCTATTTCATCCCATGATTGAATGTTCATGACATTGGAACGTAGACCACTGATCACCTGTGATCCCCTAAAACCCACCAATGAAATTTTAGATTACCTAATCCTTCTGGAGAGTCCCCCCCCCCCCGTTCCCTATAAGAAGGTCTATGTGCCTTTGTCTGGGGTCACCATTTTAGAGAATGGTTGACCCCTGCATGCTGGATGTTTCTGCAGAATAAATACTCATTGTTTTTGCATACTACCTGAGTCTGGGGTCTGCCTTCAGTGATTCTTGGACTCTTACAGAGGATGTATTGCATAATGGAGCAAGCCGTTCTCCACACCCTAGGAGGAAAAAAAAAACATGGTAGTGGGCCTCTGTTCTTTTCTTTAAGGTCACAAGCTCCCAACAGTCTAAAACCTCCCATAAGCCTTTTGTCCTAGCAATTCTATCCAAAGCCAACAATGCCAAGTTGGGAATCAAGACTTTAACACACAGTCCTTTGGAGAACATTTCAGTCCAAGCTACAGCATCCCTGGAACAGATTCTAGAATCTCAACCCATCGCACTTGCTTGGGTCCGATGACCCCATCCAAGTGGGTGAACTGTGGTTTTTCTCGTTTGCTGACACAATCCACTTTGGGTCAGTCAGATGTTTCTTTTGGGTTTTCTGTGGGTTCTCGGGGCTTTGAAATGAAATGTTCTCTTAATCTGGGGAACAGACTTGGGTAATCTGTAGCCTCAGAGTCAGAGGCTGTGGGTGGGTAAGACAGTGAGGTCAGAGAATCTGAGCCTCCCACTGGTGGGAGTGCCTGTGTAAGTTTATTCTCCTCTGCACTGCGACCAGAGAAGCAATGTAGATGCAGAGAAGCCTCCATGCAGAGAAGCCTCCATGCAGAGAAGCCTCCAGGAGTTGCTCGGCTCAAGTGCTCCCTGGTGGGTGCTAATTGCCAGCTCTGCCCCCCAGGAGCCCAAAACTTCCCTCAGATCCTCTTCAACCCCGGGTAAATCACCCAGACTGCACCCCAGTTAACAAAGGGTTTTTCAGAGATTGGAAAAATAACAACTTATTATGAACAGAGGCTGCTGAAAGGTGGGCCGGTAGCGTTTTTCTGGAGATGTGTCACTTTCTCTGGGTTCTATGACACATTTGCATTTAAATAGCTTCCTGATCTCTTTGTCTGAACTTCACAAGAGCACTGCCTTCAAAGAGCTGACTAACTGGGTGGCCCTGCTCAGTTTTGACTTTGTCTGTTGTCTTAGTCTGGACACCCTAGTTCAGGAGACACTCAAAAATGCAAGGCTTAAATTAGCTTTTTGTTGTTGTTGTTGTTGTTGTTGTTGTTGTTGTTGTTGTTCTTTTTGGTTAAAACTCATGCAGCTCCTGGGACTGCTATCCTTCCTGTCCTACCTCTGAGTGTCTCTCCATGGGAACAGACCTTCCAAGGGAACAAACCTTGCCTTGTGGAATTCTTCTGTGGCCAGGGCTGGAAACAGGCCAGAGTCAGTCCTGGACCAGCTAAGGGTTGCTGGGATCGGTTCATGCCTCCCTCAACGGCTGGTTCTTACATTTTCAGGCATTTTACAAGCCTCTTCCTCAACAGTCACTGTTACAGAGTAAATGACTGAGCCTGTGAGTAACAAGTTACATTCCAAAAACATAAATGTCCAAAGCTCACTATTGTCACTACTGAACGGCACGGCATGTCACTCAATGCCGTGAGACCGTTCACATTAATGTATCTCTGATGTAAGGGTATTTGATGGTATTCAGTGAGCTTGTGCTTCAAACAAGTTACAGTGGCAGAGTATTTACAAGGCAGTAGCCTCCTTTTCCCTGTAGGTAGTTAAGGAGAAAATAGAGTCTTTTCTGCACCAGCTAGTTTTACATTTATTTTTAGCTCAACATAACCAATTTGCTAAAGTGACATATTTGGAGATGACATGTTTTTAACCCCTTCTGATAGTATCTGAAAAACTCTTTCTACAGTGGGACTGCTCCACACTTGAAGTGGGCTGCTAGTCCCAAGGGGCTTTAAGATGCTTTTATCAATGCCACCTGAAGAGCCAAACAAGACCAACTGAATGAAGAATCTTGAAAAGGGTCCACTAGTGCTTTGTATCTTCTCTCTCTATGGCTCTGAGTAGAATCCTAAAGAGACCTTGCTATAGGTTAGATGCTGAAAGTTTCCCAAAGACCCATATACCAAAGGCTGAGTTGCCAGGGTGGTGCTACCGGGGAGTGGTGGGCTTTTAGAAGGTGGAATCTCATGGGAGGTTTTCAGGTCACTGGAGGTGTGCCTTAAAGGGGAGTGTGGGGCATCCTGGCTAGAACATAAATGATCTTCTAAATATGTTCCCACAGTGGTGAACCACCTTCAAACTCTGGAGGCCCCATATGTGGGTCTACTTGACTCGAGATTTCAAAGCTGTAAGCCAAAACCAAACTTTTTCTCTACACAGGTGAATTTCATTATATTGACCAAAGGCTGACCAACAGCAATTACCCCCTCTCTTCTTTTGGTGTAAAAGAGAAAAAAAATACATTTAATAAATGTAGAAACATACTATATACATTTATTTATGTATATTATATAAATATATTTATATATTTTATCTATATATAACATTATATGTATGTAAATATGTATTTATATATATTTATTTTAAAATATATTTAAATATTACACACACACACACACACACACACACACACACGCCCAGATACCCTCCTGCCAGGGTGCTACATCCCTGTTGTGACTATCTCACAGGTTTATCTCTATGAGGAAAGGGACGCAGAGCTGTGGCCATGGGCCAGTTGAAGACTGACTGCCATCTTCCTGCTGGGGCCATGAAGCTGCTTTTGTCCAGACATGCCATCTGCCTGGAGACTTTTAGACAAGAGGAAAATGACATCCCCAGATGACAGCCTTGGGTCCCTCCATCAGCAGATGACTCTCTTGCTAGCGTCTGATGACTGCTAAACTTGAGAGGACTTGCATAGTATTGAGAAAAAAAATGTTATGTCTATGTATACGAATCAGACGTTGTTTGCGACCAATGTTTATACCCCCAAAAAGCTCTGTACACACTTGCTTTGAAGGTTGAACGACCTTTCCACAGGAGTCATACAACATATATTTATATTTCGATTCACCACAATTGTGAAATTACAGTTATGAAGTAGCAACAGAAATAATTTTATGGTTGGGGGTGGCCACACAGGAAAGGGTCACAGCATTAGAAAGGCTGAGAAGCACTGAAATCCTTACCGTGTCCCTACTCCTGCTATGGGCACTGCCAACTCCTCCTCTGTCTCTCAGAGCCCCATCACTGTACCCGGTGGTCCATTTACTTCTTAGAATGAGCTTCCCAGATAGAGAAGGGAGAGTGTCTTTGCTCATGTTAGCTAGTTACGGGGAAAAAAAAGGAACATGTGGTTTTTCTGAGTTGGCCAAGATAAAACATCCTTTCTGTCAAAAAGGCAAAAAGGCATCAAAACAGTCAGATGCCAAGCACCCCCCCCTCCGCTCTGCTCCTTCCGTTCTGTGGTCTCCCATCCTTGTGTCCTGTAGAAGCTACCTGACCTGCTGGGCCCTCTATTGTTACTGGACTTAGTTTAGTGTCATAGTCTGTGCACAGCAAGCCAGGTTTGGTCACCTGCCCTCAATAAACCCATCAAAACAACTGAAATGGAGTGAAAAGCAGCAGAAAAAAAAAGATTTATTCAATGTGGCTGTGTTGAAAAGAAAGACAAAGAGACCCCGCCCCGTCCTAGCAAAGGTTGCTATGGCGGTGATGAAGCACCGTGACCGAAGCGAGTCGGGGAGCAAATGGTTTGTTTGATTATGCCCATACATCACGGTTCATCACTGAGGGATGTGAGGACAGGAACTCACGCAGGGCAGGGCCCTGGAGGCAGGAGATCACGCAGGGGTGCTGCTTACTGGCTTGCTCCCTATGACTTGCTCAGCCTGCTTTCTGATGGAACGCAAGACCCTCGCCTTCAGGCATGGCGCCACCCACAGTGGGCTGGGCCTCCCCCATCAGTAACTAATTAAGAAAATGCCCTACAGGCCTGTCTATAGCCCAATCTTATGGAGACATTTTCTTAACTAAGGGTTCCTTCTCTCAGGTGACTCTAGCTTGAATAAAATTGACTAAACCTATCCAGCACAGCCCCTTATGTCCTGAAGTGAGGTTAGGATTTAAGCAGAGGGCCAGAGTGCAGTGTACCTAAGCGCCCTGGGACAAGGTGTAGTTCCCACTGCTAATCCCCATTGTCTCCCCTTCAGGAGGTCTAGACAGACAGCCTCCTCTCAGGAGAGGCTTCCCTCTGGCTGGCCCAGGTTTCAAGCTTTCACTTCTCCTGGTGTGAGATTCCTGCAGGAAACACCAGTTCCTTGACGTCTGTCCCTTGTTTCAGTAGACCGAGAGCCAGAGCAAGGGACACTGTCTCTCTCGAATGTCTTCATTGCTGCCAGGTCAGCCACACTCTAAGCCCGAGCTTTTCCGGGGTTCCCACGAGACCATCGTTTTCTCCAGTTTCTTGTTTCTTTAAAAGTTAAATGTCATCTTTACATGCATGGCATCTGTGGTGGACACACACGCACAGACACTCATGCAGACATAGGTAAATAAGAAAAGTATGTCTTATAGAGAACCCAGCAGGGAAGGCTGGGATGGCTCACTGAGTAAGGCCCTTGCTGCCAAGCCCGACAACATGAGTCGGATCCCCAGAACCCACAAGGTGGGAAGAGAAAACGAACTCATGAAGTTATTCTCTGACCTCCACACACGTGAAAGTGCAACCCCACATACATACATACTTACATACTTACATACACACACACACACACACACACACACACACACACACATACACATATATAAATCAGTGCTTAAGAAAAGATAATGTAGATACTCAAATACTGCTGGGAGAGAGCTGGTCTCCCAGAAGTGCTGACATGCCTGTGAGCACAGGTAAGACTACCACTTCTGCTCCAAGGGACACTCCCAGAGCCTTCAGGGACAGGAACTGAGGAGCAGCCTGGGAGAAAATCCTCCTGGTTTCCATCTGTGCCGGTAGCTGATCCTGTGCCACAGCACTCCATACCCAAATACAGTCGGGAGAGAGCTGGTTTCCCAGGAGTGCTGACACACCTGTAAGCACAGGTAAGACCACCACTTCTGCTCAAATTCCTGGTAGAGGGACCCACCCAGAGCCATCAGGACACAGCAACCAAGGAACAGCTGGGGACAGGATCCTATCAGTTTCCATCTGCACTCCAGAGCTGACCCTGTGCCACAACTCTCCATATCCAAATTCCTCCTGGAGAGAACTTGTCTCCCAGGAGTACTGGCATACAGGCTTGGAAGAGGGACAAGCCACAGTCAGACAGCAAGACCAGCTAACACCAGAGATAGCCAGATGGCCAGAGGCAAGGGCAAGAACATAAGCAACAGAAACCAAGGTTACTCAGCATCATTGGAACCCAGGTCTCCCACCACAGGGAGCCCTGGATACACCAATATACCAGAAAAGCAAGACTCTGATTTATAATCACACCTCATGATGATGATAGAGGACTTTAAGAAGGACATAAATAATTCCCTTAAAGAAATACAGAAGAATACAGATAAACAGCCAGAACCCCTTAAAGAGGAAACACAAAAATCCCTTAAAGAATTGCAGGAAAACTCAATCAAACAGGAGAAGGAAATAAACAAAACCATCCAGGATCTAAAAATGGAAATAGAAACAATAAAGAAATCACAAAGTGAGACAACCCTGGAGCTAGAAAACCTAGGAAAGAGATCAGGAGTCATAGTTGCAAGCATCACCAACAGAATACAAGAGACAGAAGAGAGAATCTCAGGTGCAGAAGATACCATAGGAAACATTGGCACAACAGTCAAAGAAAATGCAAAAAACAAAAAGCTCATAACCCAAAACATCCAGGAAATCCAGGACACAATGAGAAGATCAAACCTAAGGATAGTAGGTATAGAAGAGAGTGAAGATTCTCAACTTAAAGGGCCAGTAAATATCTTCAACAAAATTATAGAAGAAAACTTCTCTAACCTAAGGAAAGAGATGCTCATAAACATAAAAGAGGCCTACAGAACTCCAAATAGATTGGACCAGAAAAGAAATTCCTCCAGTCACATAATAGTCAAAATACCAAATGCACTAAACAAGAAAGAATATTAAAATCAGTAAGAGAAAAAGGTCAAGCAACATATAAAGACTGACCTATCAGAATTACACCATAGACTATGAAAGCTAGAAGATGTCATATAGACCCTAAGAGAATGCAAATGCCAGCCCAGGCTACAATACCTAGCAAAATTCTCAATCACCATAGATGGAGAAACCAAGATATTCCATGACAAAACCAAATTTACACAACATCTTTCCACAAATCCATCTCTACAACGCACAAAGCACACATTGCACCTCACACAATAATAGTGGGAGACTTCAACACCCCACTCTCATCAATGGACAGATCATGGAAACACAAACTAAACAGAGACACAGTGAAACTAACAGAAGTTATGAACCAAATGGATTTAACAGATATCTATGGAACATTTCATCCTAAAACAAAAGAATATACCTTCTTCTCAGCACCTCATGGTACCTTCTCCAAAATTGACCATATTATTCAACACAAAACAGACCTCAACAGATACAAGAAGATTGAAATAATCCCATGCATCCTATCAGATCACTAAGGACTAAGACTGGTCTTCAATAGCAATAAAAACAACAGAAAGCCCACATATACATGGAAGCCGAACCATGTCCTACTCAATGATAATTTGGTCAAGGAAGAAATAAAGAAACTAAAAACCTTTTAGAATTTAATGAAAATGAAGGCACAGCATACCCAAACTTATGGGACACAATGAAAGCAGTGCAAGGAGTAAAACTCATAGCTTTGAGTGCCCCCAAAAAGAAACTGGAGAGAGAATACACTAGCATCTTGACAGCACATCTGAAAACTCTAGAACAAAAAGAAGCAAATACACCCAAAAGGAGTAGACAGCAGGAAATCATCAAACTAGGGCTGAAATCAACCAAGTAGAAACAAAGAACCATACAAAGAATCAACCAAACCAGGAGCTGGTTCTTTGAGAAAATCAACACAATAGATAAACCCTTAGCCAGACTAACCAGAGGGCCCAGAGATAGTATCCAGTTAATGAAATCAGAAATGAAAAGAGAGAAATAACAACAGAAAGTGAGAAAATTAAAAAAAATCATTAGATCCTACTACAAAAGCACAACACAACTGGAAAATCTGGATGAAATGGACAATTTCCTAGACAGATACTTGCCACGGACCGACTCAGTCGGAACACACACCCGTGGGGGAACCAAGGTTTTTGATATGCAGGAAGGCACAGGTCTGGCGTGAGGTAACAAACAGACACACCAGAAGCAGGGTGTATCTGAATGTGCTTTACTGTTGTTCTAAGGTAGGCAGTTTTATACAGACAAGTTGGTATTACATTACTGAAGGAAATTGTGTCCATTGAAGTGGTTACAAAGAATGATTAACATAAGCTTTCTGGCACAAGGAAATACAAAATCAATCAGGCAAAACCTTCAGAGATGAGGTACAGAGCATCACATCCCTTGATCAGAACATCTGCAATTAAAGATAAACTTTTAGAGGTTCAAAAGTTCACAGGAACATTTGGTGAAGGCCTCTAGGTCGTAAAACCAGTGAGTGACTATCCATCTGTGGTCCTTATCTATCATCTAGCTTCCTTCTTGTGAGACTCTTCAGGCATACTTTAAAACTATAATAGCTGGTGCTTCCATGCCAGAGTGTCAAAGCCAGCACTATCCACACACCTGCAGCCATACAAACACACACACACACATATATATATATATATATATATATATATATATATATAGTTGGGAGGTTAATGTACCAATGTATTTAAGTGATAATTATATAACTGATCAAAAGACAAAGCAAGGGATCTCTAGAAGCTGAACCATGGCCAGTGCTATAGTTCAAGGGGTGAACTCTTGATGAACTTTATCGCCTGGATACTCGCACCTCCGGCTATCAAGAACATCTCAAAGAAACAGGTCAGAGAAGGGTCACACAGGCAAGGCTTGCCATGAAAAATTCAGCTCAGCATTATCTCCAGCCAAGAAGGCCCACAACGATTTCCTCAATAGACAGACTTATCATAGACAAGGCTTTTACCTGTAAATATCACACAGTTTCCACCGAGATTGCGGTTTAGCTGTGGGAATTATACAGTGTCTACTGAGATTCGTGTGATAGATACTAAATACAAAAATTAGATCAGGATCAGATAAACCATCTAAACAGTCCCATAACCCCTAAAGAAATAGAAGTAATCATTAAAAGTCTCCCAACAACAACACCCCCCCCCAAAAAAAAAAAAAACAAAAAACAAAAACAACCCCAGGACCAGATGGTTTTAGTGGAGAATTCTCTCAGACCTTCAAAGAAGACATGATACCAGTACTCTTCAAACTATTACACAAAATTGGAACAGAAGAAACACTACCCAGTTCATTCTATGAAGCCACAGTTACGCTGTGTATTCTCAGTTGGAGATGAAATGGTTTCTGTCTAATCAGGAACTTGTCAGAATTTCCTGTCATAGAGGACTTCATAAGAGATTATTTTTCTACTTCTATCATGCTTAATGTTCAAAATAGGTTTTAAAAACTGGTTGAGTGCATATTACTTTTAGCTTCAGAAGATATCATGTATATTTATAAGAGGCATTTGACTATTATAAATTATTTTGATGACTTAAAAAAAGGAAAAGATAATCTAGTGGATGATATGAATGCTTTAAAAAGTATAGAAAATATGTTTACACACATTATACTTTCCCAGGGTCATGAACTCAAGAACATTGAGGAAGAGGAGGAGGAGGAGGAGGAGGAGGAGGAGGAAGAGGAGAAGGAGGAAGAAGAGGAGGAGGAAGTAATGGTTCATTTCCATTACAAAAGGATTCTCTGCTTTAAGTGGATTTGCTATGGGGTCCAAAATGCCTTCTGTTAAATTTTAGTTTGTTTATATGATTTGCAAATATTCAATTTCTGAGAGGATGTACAGCCTAGACACTGTTTTAATCAGTTCATATACATTCCCTGTACACAGCTCTCCACAAAACAACAAATTGTTTAAAACAAATATTGGTAGCAATGCCAGGCTGCAGGGCCTTGGTGATCTGGATTCTGGGGAGCCTGTGGGCCTGTGAGGCTCCTACTGTGTCCTTAGCACCTGGGAGAGTTCTCTGAGGTTCCAGCAGATGAAGAAGAAGGAGACCAAGCAAAAAAAGAGAAAGAACTAAGTGCTGTAATGGTGACCAAAGGAGGAGGGAGGGAGGGAGGGAGGGAGGGAGGGAGGGAGGGAGGGAGGGAGGGCCAGAGGGGACAAGGGAAGGAGGAGGGAGGGAGGGAGGGAGGGAGGGAGGGAGGGAAGGAGGGAGGGAGGGAGGGAGGGAGAGAGGGAAGGAGGGAGGGAGGGAGAGGAAGGGAAAGAGGGAGCACTTCTCATATGTAGGAGGGGACAGGAAAGATGTCCTCATGGTATTCAGAGGACAATGTTCTCTCTGGGGGCATGTGGGTTTCTGGGATCAGAATCAAGAAGGTCAGGCTTGGTAAGACACATCCTTCTCATCTGAGCCATTGAACCCGCCCCTATTACAGTCATCACTCTCCTAGGTGTCATTTTATTGCTATTTATGTGTATGTGTGTAAGGGGAAAGGGGCGAGATGGGGGAGGGAGGGGGAGGGGGAGGGGGACAGGGAGGGGGAATGTCTGCCATGGTTGCAAGTTTCCTGAGGAGGCTGGAAGAGGACAACAGGTCTCCTCAGACGCCAGCCACAGTGCCCCCACGTGGGTGCTTGGATCCAAACTCACATACAGATTCTCACCTTCTGAGCTATCTCTCCAGCACGGCTCCCTGCCCTCGTCATTAGAGTCCCAAGGAAGCCACTACTTTACAAAGATCGGGTGTCATGGCTCTTTCCCCCCACTTTGATGGAGCCCTTAGCTGGTGAAGCAGACATTGATAATTACCTGCTTTAGAAGGTGGCTCTTCATCAGCCACACGCTTCCAGAGAGCCTTCGTTAAGTGAGTCAGTTGCTAAGCCCGTGTGCTCAGCGACAATCCTTGTTTATAAAAGCTTTCCAAGATAGAGACAGAAAAAAAAATATTTTCCCACTGCACTTCAAAGAGGCTGGAAGCAGCATGCCTCATAAAAACACGCATAGAAATGCCAGGCTTCTGCTCCAAGGGCGGGGGGGGGGGGATGGTGTTTGGAAATTTTCTGTTTGAGAAAAAGCTCTCAGCTTCAAGCTGCCTCTAGGTCTCACCGCTCAGCCTTAGATGAAGGGCTTCTGCCTCCAAGATTACCATTGCAGAGGAAGTCTCAGAAGCCACCGTCTGCAGACTGCACCCCTGGGGACGTGCTCAGAGCTCCAACCCTCCCCACCCCCACCCCCGTCTCAGGTCAGCAACTCTGCACCCCAGTTACAGCAATCTCTTTCTATTCTTTCCCTTGCATCAAAGGCCAGCCCCAGCTCGACCCTGCATTCCCTAGGGGCTGGTGCTGCTTGCTGGCCTGCTCCCCGGCTAACCCAGACTACGCCTAGTAATTCTTTAGAAAGGCAAGTGGCTGTCACTCCTCCCCCAGACACACACCTTGAGAGCTAACTGCCCTTAAATGCCCCATTCCAGGGCTGACTAGCCTTATGGAGTTGCTCCCTCATCTGTCTATGCCACCCTTTTTGTCTACCCTAAAACAAAATATAAGGAGGGACAGGGTGGGGGGGGCGGCTGGGAGAAGCCTGGAATCTACTCAGGATTAAACGGATCTCCCTCCCTTCCCTACCCAAGGGTCATTGCTGAGGTCACAGGAGAGGCGGCTCGGTGGTTAAGAGCATATGCTGACCTTACAGAGGTCTTGGCTTCATTCCCTAGGAGGACCGTGTCAATGGAGAAACTGGGGAGGAAAGGGACCCTGGGAAGGAAGTGGAATCCACAGGGAGGAAGTGGGACCCTGAGGAGGAAGTGGGATCCACAGGGAGGAAGTGGAATCCACAAGGAGGAAGTGGGATCCACAAGGAGGAAATGGGATCCACAAAGAGGAAGTGGGACCCTGAGGAGGAAGTAGGATCCACAGGGAGGAAGTGGAACCTTTGGAAGGAAGTGGGACCCTGAGGAGGAAGTGGAATCCACAAAGAGGAAGTGGGACCCTGAGGAGGAAGTCGGATCCACAGGGAGAAAGTGGAACCCTTGGAAGGAAGTGGAACCCTTGGGAGGAAGAGGGACCCACAGGGAGGAAGTGGGACCTGATGAATCAGCCTGCCTCCATCTTGGGCTTAAAAGCTATCTTATAGTAAAGACAAACTAGGTCCATTCCTGTTAATAATTAAACCTCTGATTCTCAAGGATTGGGCTATGCCCCACCTGTAACCTTCACTACAAATGGTTCTGTACTGCCTGTTCCAGGAAACAGAACCATGTCTTTGTTTCAGAAAGTTATTATAAGCATCTTGCAACCTTACCTTTGTTTCAAATGGTTGTTATGGTTACTTCTTATGATTACCTTGTTACAAGAACCTGGCAATCATGTCCTTGTTTTAGGATTAACAACTAGGTATTATTAACTTGTTATGATGTTCTGATGCTGTAATCCCATCTATTTTGTCCTCCAAATCCCCCATTTGGAGACCCCCTACCCCTGAGCTATTAAAACCTTGTCTTCCTCATGTCCAAGGCTGGCCTCTTGAATTCTGCCCTAAGAGGAGGCAGCCCATGTGCACAAACAATAAATCTTGCTTTAATCAATTGTTTGCTTTGATTAATTTGGTCATGATGATCTGGGTCATGGTCTTTCTCCTTGCATCTTCAGGGTTAACACATCCTGAGGAGAAAGTGGGAGCCACAGGAAGAGAGATGATCTCTCCCTTTCCCTCTCCCTCTCCCTCTCCCTCTCCCTCTCCCTCTCCCTCTCCCTCTCCCTCTCCCTCTCCCTCTCCCTCTCCCTCTCCCTCTCCCTCTCCCTCTCCCTCTCCCTCTCCCTCTCCCTCTCCCTCTCCCTCTCCCTCTCCCTCTCTCTCTCTCTCTCTCCCATCTCTCTCTGGTGAAGATTGAATGTAGGGCCTTTCACATGCTAAGCAAGTCCTTTACCCATCACTACAATCCCACTGCCTTTTATTACCCTCTTATAAAATTAATAATCTTATTATGTGACCCATCCTCATGACTTTATTTAACCCTAATTATCTCCTCCAAAATTTCAACTCCAATTGCAATCATCATGCAGATTTATGGGTTCTCCTTGTTGACCTATGAACTTTGGGGTGCTACATCTAGACCATGGCTGTACCTGTCACCCTGGGAGCTGTTAAGGAAGCCATTGATGGTTGTTAGAAGCCACCAGGAATACTGAGGGAGATCAACATCGTGGGGATTCATGGATGGCTTAGTAAGTGTCAGAAAAGAGTTCTCACCGGCAGCCCTCAGCTGAAGCTTTCTCTACTTGCAGGCTTGGTTAGTGACCACTTAGAGATTGTGTGTGTGTGTGTGTGTGTGTGTGTGTGTGTGTGTGTGTAGGATGTTCATGAAAGTTCAGGTACACATATGAGGGGTATGTGCACATGTGGCACATGCTCCTTTTGTGCACAAGGAGTCCCAGGAATCCCCCAGTCTCCTCCCTAGCTCTGGGAATGACAAGGTTTAACACTACACCCTAGGTGTTGGGAATCAAACTCAGGTCCCTGTGTCTGAGTGGCGAGCACACTCACGGAGCTGTTTCCAGAGCCCCCAGCTTCCGAACTCTCGTTTCTTTGTTGAACCTTATTCTCCCAATCCCATCTCTCCCTCCTTCCCCCTCCCTTCCTCTCACGGCTGTTATCTTAGAGGGCTTCGGGAAGGAGCGGGTGGCTGGACTTCACAGCATGCTCTGCTGAAGACTGATCCTGCGCTCAGCAATGCTGGCTTCTCAGAAAATTGTTCCTCTGTGAGGTCCTCCTGTCCCCAGGAGGAGACGCCTGACTCTCCCGTTCAATACATCCCTTCCCTGATGAGATGGAGGAACTGTGCGGACACAGGCTGGTCAACATGATGAAGCTTCCAGTTCCTCGTTAACTAAGAACAGTGTTTGTCTGAAGGCATTCTGCCTTATCGTCCTGGCTGGCCACTGGGGCCGGGGCATCCTGGTGGAGCCGCATGGATCCATTTGCTTTCCAAGGCAGATTTCCCACGGTTAAAACGACTTTGTTCCTTTCTGTCTGGCTCGCTAGACACATTTGCTTCCTGCAGACTGTCCAGGTAGCAAGCAGACAGTTGAATGAGGACCACGCGTCTCATCTGTGGGGTTCGGCATTTTTAATTAGCTCACCGGACAGCAGCCCTCTCCTTTAAAGTATGCATTATTAATGGCCACAGGGAGGAGACATTGGTTTCACGCAATGATGAGCCTACACTGTCTGCCTCGGCAATTGGCTTCACTCAGTTGTACTCTGTGGAGAAATAATGGCAAGATTGCAGAGGAATCATCATTAGGTCTCTGTCCTGGGGAGCCCAGGCTACCCCATCACATCCCAGATAATGTGAATAAAATAGCACTTCTTGGACCCTCAGGATGGAAGATGCCACTGAGGTTGAAAATATCTGGTTTTAGTTCTACACATATGCACAAGCATACAGGTGTTCACACATATACTCACACACATATATACACTCACACACACACACACAAGTTCTCACATGCATATACACATACAAGAACTTACACATAGTCACACACACATATACACACTCACATACACTCTCACACAAACACACATATACACACATACACTTACACACAGGCACATATACACACACTCATACATGCACTCACACTCAGAAACACACATACCCACGTACTCACACACTCACACATACACATATATATGCATACATGTACACCTGAAAACATACGTTCATACACACATGCACTCTCACACAAATATATACTCACATGCACACATACACACATATATATACATTTGCATACACACACACACACACACACACATATATATATATATATATATATATATATATATACACTCGCATTTATGGAATTGTGACTGACTGGTTTGGAGGAGACTGGTTTGCTAGAGAGGCACCAAATCCATCCACGACACTTAAAAAAAAAATCCTGTCCTGCTTTGGATGTTTGTTCTGCTTCCATTATGCCTTGATGTGAAGGAGCCTCTGTCCCACCCTTCCACTGTAATGGGCTGAACAGCCCCAACCCCTCAGCAAGAGAAGTCACTGTGTCTTGCTTCAGTTCCTTGAACCAGCTGCTCCAGTCTGGCTTGTGTTCCACTGAGGTACACATGTGCAATAAGAATAAAGACTCTAGGGGCTGGAGAGATGGCTCAGCGGTTAAGAGCACTGACTGCTCTTCCGAAGGTCCTGAGTTCAAATCCCAGCCACCACATTGGTGGCTCACAACCATCCGTAATGAGATCTGATGCCCTCTTCTGTGTGTGTGAAGACAGCTACAGTGTGCTCACATAAAACAAATAAATCAATCTTTTTTTAAAAAAGAGGCATACACTCTGGGAGGCAGAGGCAGGCAGATTTAGTGTGCTCACATAAAACAAACAAACAAATAAATAAATGAATCTTTTTTTAAAAAAGGAATACACTCTGGGAAGTAGAGTCAGGCGGATTTCTGAGTTCAAGGCCAGCCTGGTTTACAGAGTGAGTTCCAGGACAGCCAGGGCTACACAGAGAAACCCTGTCTTGAAAAAATCAAATCCAAAAAACAAGCAAACAAACAAAAGGAATAAAGACTCTAAAATTCATATTATGACCCTGAAAATAAAAGACAACCATTGTTCCAAGAACCGAAGAGCATCATCAAAAGCTCTGCTAACTGATGACTCAAGCTATCCTGTGCTTCTATTTGGAAGCAACCACACGTTCCTTGCTAGTATAGTTTCAACTGATGCCTGTTAAGAGAAAAATCTGGTTAGGTAGAAGGCATACTGGGTAAGAGCAGTTACTGAACACACATGAGGACCTATGTTTTATATGGGTCCGGTGAACCCACATAAACCCCTGATGTGGTTGCCACACCCCAAAACCCTAGCACTGAGGAGAGGGGCAGAGACCCGAGACTTCCTGGGGCTCTTCAGCTAGACGGCCTAGCTGAATAATTGCAAGCTTCAGCTTCAGTGACAGACTCTGTCTCAAAAAATGTGGTGGCGGGTAAAGACATCTTTCACGTGTGCTTTCTGATGAGCACCTGCATATACACATCACACACGTGTCACACACACACACAGAGCCCTATTCTACCAGGCATTTTGCCCAGCACAGGGGCACAAGGCTGTAATCCCAGAAGTCCTTAGAGGGTTGAGGCATGAGGATGATTAAGATGAGGCCAGTCTGCTCTGGTGAGTTCTCGGCCAGGCCGTCAGTAAGGCCCTGATAGGCAGGCAGGCCGGCAGGCAGGCCAGCAGGCAGGCAGACAGACAGACAGACAGACAGACAGACAGACATCAGGCTCCTGTGTGTATCGCCATAGTTTCTGAGTTGCAGGTAGGTCAGGATTTGATACTGGAAGTATATGTAACCTCTGGGCAATGGGAAGCAGCCATTCTCACTCACTAATCACGTGAGCACATGACTTGGGTATTCAGGGCAAGCCTGTGTGCCAGATAAGTCACACTTTGCTTCACAACTCTCACGCTATTTTAAACGGCAAGGAAATGTGAGACAGGCTGATGATGCGCCACATGGTTAGGGAATGATGATGTCTCTGTGATGACTCTGCTCACGATCTGTTGAATGACTCTTGATGAACATCAACAGATCTGGCACCAACAAAGAGCAACAAAACTACAGCAGTGGAGCAGAGCATAGTGAGCTGGTGAGTTGACTGTGATGACTTATAAGAGTATGGGTGAGGGGTTATGTATAAGAGCATGATAACTCAAAGGCAGCTGGGTAACAAGACGCTCACCCCAGCATGGGTGGTGTCTTAGTCCAACTGCATTCCTAGATCTCCCTGCATGGTTTGGAGATACCTCAACAGTCCAGAAAGCCTCTTCTTCCCAGCCGTCCTGGGGACCAATAGGCTTTGCGAGTCTTCTAAGTTTCAGGAACTTGCTGAGACTTGTAAGTTGTTTATGTCTTTGGAATAAACAGCACTTTCTCCAGGATAGGATATTTATGTTCAGTAGAGATTGCCACACAACCTCCTCCAGGAGCTTTCTCTGACCGCCACATGAACTTTACTATGACACTTACTTGCTGTGAGGCATTGCAGATCACAAGATTAAGATTTGTTCCTTACCTATTCCTAGCCATACTTCCAAGCATCCTCTGGATAAATTTCTCAAACATACTCAAAGCTAGGTCACATCAACATATATGCAGGCAAAACATTCAACATGTGTAAAAATATATAAAAATAAAGAAATCTTTAGTAGTGAGTAATTGATTAAATTTTGTCTCTACAGTTACCTTTGATATACCTCTTGGTTTGCTGTCCCATCCAGTCTACAGGGTCTCTCTTCAGTGGGAAGCAGACATTACAGTTGTAGGGTCAGGCTCTTGACACTTTTGTCTGTCCAAGAAGTAGAAACGTTGGCACTTGTGTAATCAGCAAGACTTGTGGCATGTTGCCCAGAGAGAGGGAAGGAAGACAGGACAGTATGGGATTGCACTCTGGGTCTGAAGCAGTGATCCAGGCCAACAGTGAGTCGTATAAGTCATGGTTCAACAAGAGCTCAGCTACCCTGCTCTGACAAAGAACTACTGAGCAGATGGCATTAGAAATCTCTACAACACAGAAGACTATATCTGAAAGTGGGAAGGTGTGATGGTTTGAATATGCCTGGCCCGGGGAGTGGCACTCTTAGGAGGTGTGGCCTTGTTGTAGGAAGTATGCCATTGTGGGTGTGGGCTTTAGGACCCTCATTCTAGCTCCTTGGCATCAAGTATTCTGTTTGCCTTTAGAACAAGATGTAGAACTCAGCTTCTCATATACCACGCCTGCCTGGACATTGCCATGCTCCTGCCTTGATAATGGACTGAACCCCTGAACCTGTAAGCCAGCCCCAATTCAATGTTGTCCTTTTAAGAGTTGCCTTGGTCATGGTGTCTGTCCACAGCAGTAAAACCTAAGACAGAAGACGAGGTCTAGAACCCACAGCTGGACAACACTGCTATAAAAATAATATGGGGACATAAAGTGTCATATCAGTAGAGGTTGTTTTGAAGGATGAGATGGAGTCTACTTTGTTGTAATTCTCTCTCTCCCTCCCTGTTCCCCCATTCCCTCCTTCTTCCCCCTTCCTCTCTTCCTCAATCGTCTGACAGGTCTGCTCTCTCCTATAATGACTGGGATTAGAAAAAGTAGTTTTTAGGGCTATGACATAAGAGGAGAAAGACAGAAGATGGAACACCGGGCAAGCCATCACAGTGACAAGAGCCACCACAGGAAACAGCGCCGGTGAAGAACCAGCTAGAAACTTGTGAGATTTTACTGTGAGAAAATATTGTACAACTTCTAAGGCCTGTTGGAACCTTGGATAGTGAGGAATCCATCAGCCTCTTGGGTGTTAAGATCACATCGAGCTCACACCCATCTTGAAGCCCTTGATAGTTCCTTCCGACCCAGGGCTTCCCATGAGCCTTCTGCCTGGCATCCTCCCTCCCTCCCTCCCTCCCTTCCTGTCTCTGCTCATAAACTCATGAGGCCACTGTGTAAAGGACAGCAGTGATCCCCTGGGGTTTGCTGTATTTTCCCCTGTCAGAACACGGTGCCCATGACAGCAGGGACCAGACCTGTTTGCACTGTTGCCACCATCAGGTCTTAAACAACAGCTGCAGGAGGCATGCATGAAGAACTTGTCCAAGGCACAAACAAGTCAATGAGTGAGTGAAGGCAGTTAAAGTCTGAGTGATGGTACAAACATTATTTGTGGGTGTTGTATACAGAAATCCAGGTTTTTCTCCTCAAGAATTCCTGGGGATAAAGGATATGGTAGCCACTCAAAGCGGGGGATATTGGCTCCAAGTATCGATGTATTCTCTTCCCAGTGACCTTTTCCAGACCAGTAGAAAAGGGTTTAAAGAAATCAGGTCTGGAGAACATAGTCTGTGGCCCATAAAGTCAACTTTTGCCAAAAGTTATCCGGAATTCCTTATAGAAATGTCTGATTTCCTGTATGGGTTGAAAGTGCACAATAGGAGCTAGAAACACCTCATCACACTGAAAACAAGGTTCACTCCTGTGACCAGACCCATGACAAGAGAAAGCCCCCAGAAACCCGCTGGAAGAGGCTCCCAACGCCAGAGACGAGACCATCTGAATAATGATGGCTATTTTGAAATACATCAAATACATTAAAATCTATGAGCTCATATTGATTCTTTTAAAAAAAATCCAAAACAAAACAAAATTTAATTGGTCACCTTGGGAGATTGCTAGGCACAACGTTATTATTCTGGAAATTGATGAAAAGGAGTGGGAAATGAAGTGTTTGTCCTGCTTTCCTTTATAGCCTGTGTCAAGATAACCAACCAGGAGGGAATGCCGCGCTGCAGAAAGCCACTCAAGCTAACAAATGGAGAAGCAAAAGGCGAAGCCACCATTTTGAGAATCTCACTGGGATGAAGGATCTGAGTAGCAGTAATTAATGGTTGCCAACCATTAAGTAAAAGTCGATGGAAGATACTAAAACGGGCCGACTGGTGTGAACCTCCCAAGGGACAGTGTTAGCACCAATAAAAGTGAACATCTGGGCTCCTGTCTCTTGGACTGATGTATTGCAAGCACAGAGAGTCACTTGGGAAATAATTCTGCATGTGTGAACATGTACACACTCAGGGATATGCATAAATGTATGCAAACATGCATATACATGCCCATAGACACATACACACAGGAACACATGTATAGACACATATAGATACATACATGTGTACACATGTACAATTACATTTACATATGCAAACACATGCATATGCACATACATATGCACACATGTGTATACACATGCACAAATGCACACACATGTATATACACATGCACACATATACACATACACACATACCCATATGTAAACACATATATGCACATACACACATAGAAACAAATTCACACATTTAAACACATACAGTATAATACACACATGTGCATACATGTACATATAAATACATACACATGCGCACACATAAACATGTACATGGACATACAAGCACACACACTCAAACACACATGCACATATGGACATACGCATCCATTCACATACGCATTCATTCATATACATCTACATGCACACACAATCATGCACCCCACGTCTAATCTAAAAATGTCTCTAACTCCAGGAATTCAGGAGCTACCCAGGATTGATGGACAGCTTAACAGCTAAGGAATCCTGGGAAGCAATAATCCAAATTTGGAGAAGTAGAAACTTTTTGCTGAACAAACGAGTCTATTTCCTTACCTACATGACTAAAATCCAAGGAAGATGGGCAGTCCAAGCAATGGCTGAGGGGTTGAGAACATTTGCCACACAGCATGCAGGCCAGTTTGGACACAGTACCTATGTCAACAGCAGGGCATGAGCCCACACAAGTCTGTAGTCTCAGCACTGAGAACTGAGGGGTGGGAGGATCTGCGGGGCTTCCTGGTGGTCGGCCTAGACACACACACACACACACACACACACACACACACACACACAGCTCTTACCTCAAAGAACAAGACTCAGAGGGGAAAAAAAAAGCACCCAGTGCGGGGGGGGGGGGGGCCCCCCCCCCCCCCCCCCCCGCTCTCTTCAGGTACACAGGTTGTTCATTCCCACACACTCATGCACATATGCCACAAACACCCATGCCCAGCTTGCACATGTGTACACACACACACACACACACACACACACACAGGAGAGGGAAGCCAGGTATGGTAGTGCATAATCCCGGTTCTCAGGAGGCTGAGGCAGGAGTTTCAGGCGTTTCAGTCCAGCTTCGGCTCCATAGTGAGTTCTGGGCAGCAGCATCTACTTAAGAGCTTGTCTCTGATAACCCAGAACAGCAGCAGCAAGAGGAGTGGCAGAAACGACTCCGTCGAAGTAGAGCCAAGACATGTCAGCTACTTATGTGGCGTGGCTCTGTCTGCACCGGCTTGAGCATGCCAATGTGAGCCATTGCAAAAACACATTTGAGAAATCAGATAGACATGAAGACACCCCAAGTATTAGATACTAAGAAGAATTTTTTGGTTTTGTTGAATGTGAGGGTTTTGGGGTTATGCTGTTTCATTACTGTGTTTAGAGTTGTGCACGGCATTCCCTGAATGTAAAATTGCACAACGTCTGGGATTTGCTTTAAAAGACTCACCAAAAAATACAAGGGCACAATATCTGAAAGGATGTTGGAGGGCGGGGTTTTAAGGCCGGGGGACACTTGGGACAGTAAAATGCTTTCTTGTGAGCTCGAATACCAGAGTTCCATCCCTAGAGCTCACATGAATAGGGAGGGCATTGTGTCATGCTTGTAATCCAGCACTGGGGAGGCAGAGACAGGTCCCTGGGCTGTGTTGGCCAGTCGAATTACCTCCTGGGAGAAGTCCGAGCCAGGGAGAGACCCTGTCTGAAAAAGGAAAAAGGGTGGCTAGCTCCTGAAGTTGTCTTCTGGCCTCCATTCACACACACACACACACACACACACACACACACACACACACACGGACACACATGTACACACACACATAGACACACATAGACACACACACGGAGACAGGCTCGGACACAGAAATATGCATCTGGGCTACACACACAGCTACATGCATACTGACCCACACCCACATAACCACAAACACAAATATGGGGGAAGACACGCATACATACACAGGCACACACACACAGAGACATGCACACACAGCCACAAACATAAATATTGGCATACACACATGGTACAAGCACACATGGGCATACACACAGATATATATGTGTGCATGCACACATAACACATGCACATATGTAAGGCACACACACACATACACATGCACACATACATACAAAACACAGACACATACATGGGTTGCACACATACATGCACACACATACACACACACACACACACACACACACACGGACACACACGGACACACACACATAGACACACACACGGAGACAGGCTCAGACACAGAAATATGCATCTGGGCTACACACACAGCTACATGCATACTGACCCACACCCACATAACCACAAACACAAATATGGGAAGACACGCATACATACACAGGCACACACACAACACACACACAGACATGCACACACAGCCACAAACATAAATATTGGCATACACACATGATACAAGCACACACGGGCATACACACAGATATACACCCATATACGTGTGCATGCACACATAACACATGCACATATGTAAGGTGCACACACACATACACATGCACACATGCATACAAAACACATACATGGGTTGCACACATGCATGCACACACACACACACACACACACACACACACGCGCGCGCTGGAGCGTGTGGAAGCTGCTATGGCCTCTGGTGGTTTTACAGCTTCCCACCGGTCTGGGACAGGGGCTTTACTCTGGTTGCTATCCTTTGCCAGTTGAGCACGGTCCAGTACAATAACAAGTTGGTCGTGGAAGATGTAAGTCCAAATATCTGATTGAATTCAGCAGACATAAAATTATACACAGTAGGGAACGAACCCAGGGCTTTATGAATGCTTAATCAACACTCGCCTGCTGAGCTCCAGCCCAGCCTCTTACCACTTCTTATTTGGAGACAGGGTCACACTATGTTACCTACGCATTATTCCGTAACTCAGCCAGGCCTGGAGCCTGTGATCCTATCTCTCTGCCTCTCCTGCAGCCTCTCCTACCCAGCTACCGCCAGGCCTGGGTAGGCGAGCATATTTTAATGAGTAGAATCAGAACAAACATACCATAGAGGAAAGCAAAAAGAATTTTTCAAAGCACACAATGTTTGTCGACTGGGATGAACGTGAGACCCCACCCTGTCATCCCACGATCGCAGGGGAGACCGAGTGAGGCGGCACGTCCCATATCAAATGTCTCTGCACAGCCTCAACCGAAAAAACGTTCTTATCAATATTTAAGGTTTCCAGTGTAGCAGATAAGCTTCTTCTCGCCAATTATCTGATCCGGTTAGAGCAGGAACTGCTGGCCGGAGAGCCGGTGTGCTCGGACAGCCCTGCTTCCAGATTCTCTTGGGCAAAGACCAGCCTCCCAGAGATGTGTCAGTGGAGAGGGTGAAAGAGACCTCGGAGTGCTTCGAGCACATGCGGAATACTCAGTTTTAACATCTCGCCCACCCAAAAGAACACTTTCTACCTCAAAAATTCATCTTCGGTTTTTTGATTGATGATCTCTAGTTCCAAATGTAGCCTACAAATTGCATCTAAATTATTTATATATTTTGGTGAAGGAAAACATATTTCAGAGCCATGGATTTCTTGTGTGTACATTACCTCTTCCTTATATATTGGGACCAGGGTCCTACTATAGAGCTCTAGATGGCCTGGAATCGCTATGTAGACATGCTGGTTTTGAACTCACAGCTCTCTGCCTTTCTCTAGCTCCTGAGTACTGAGATTAAAGGCGTGTGCCACCATGCCTGGCTACCTTTTGATTTTTTAAAAAAACATGTACTGATTTTGTGTGTGTGTGGGGGGGGAGGGTCAGAGGACGAATTTCGGGAGTCAGTTTTCTCCCATCATGTGGGTCCCAAAGCATCAAATTCAGGTCATCCATCTTGACTATGGGCACCTTGACCTGCAGAGTCACCTTTAGGTTCATACATTAACCTCTTGATGAAAAATAAAATAAAAGCCCATAGGTATTTATTTGTCCCTGACTATGGAATGCCATTCTCTACCTTTTGATACTTAAAATCGAGATGTGTCATAAAAGGTAGAAATGAAAACTTTTTAGGTTTATCTTTTTTTTTTGTTTGTTTTTGCTTTTTTGTTTTGTTTTTTCGAGACAGGGTTTCTCTGTGTAGCCCTGGCTGTCCTGGAACTCACTCTGTAGACCAGGCTGGCCTCGAACTCAGAAATCTGCCTGCCTCTGCCTCCCAAGTGCTGGGATTAAAGGCATGCACCACCACCGCTGGGCCTTTAGGTTTATCTTTTAATTTTTGCTTTATTCCTTTCTTTTACGGTTTTAAGGTCATTGCACATGCCTGGGGTAAGGAAGTATGGCAGCTCTGTTTGAACTTGCCTTGAAGCATGAGGAGTCGAACAAGGAAGAATAAAAACAGAAAAAAAAACAAAACAAAACCCAGCAGCAACAACAACAACAACAAAACCCAAAACCAAGTTGGGCTGTGGCGGCACACGCCCTAAACTTCAGCAGTTGGTGCGAGTCCGACAGGTGCGAGTCTTGAACTCTGTGAGTTCAAGAGCAGCCTGGCCTACACAGTGAATATCAGGACAGCCAGAAATGTACAGTGAGACCCTGTTTCAAAAACAAACAAACAAACAAACAAACAAACACCACAGGCCCAGCAATGTGTGCTGTGACTTCAGTGCTGGGAACACAGAGGCTGGCGGATCTCTGGAACCTGACAGTAATCCACCCTAGGGAGTCTACTTGGTCTACTTGAATCTATTTGAATCTACTTGAGTTTACTTGGTGAGCCCCAGGCCAGTCAGACTTTCTCAACCACCACAAAAATGGGTATTGCCTGGAGGTTGTCTTCTGCACTTCCTTGTCTGTGTACACACACCCACAGACATGTGCACACACCCACAGACATATACACAATTCCATGCACAAACACACACAGTCCCCCCAACCCCAACACACACACACACACACACACACACACACACACACACACACACGCACACACGCACATTCCCCATGGTAACAGACAACTCGGGGAGAAGGGATGATGAATTCACATCTTTAAACTCTGGATCAAACTGATTTCTCATCTTTCGGAAGCATGAGTCCGTGCCACGGTTTTTCCCTGACTGAATTATTTCCCCAACAGCTGCCGGACCTCAGCATGTGATGAGGCATTATTATGCTCCATTTCCACATTACACATAAAAGGAGAAGATTCTCCTTTAATGCAGTTGCCTTTATGCGATTCACAAGCTTTTTACCCCTCACCGGATGCACAATTAGCTTATGTGATTGTTTTAGCAACGAGACTCTCCCCGTTAAAGTCACAGGGCACTGTCTACACCGTCGGTTTTCAACCTGTGGGTCTTCACCCCTTGGGAGGGAGGGGGGCGGGTGTCACATATGAGATATCCTGCCTATGAGGCATTTATTTACATTACTGTTCATTACAGTGACAAAATTACACTTATGAAATAGCAACAAAAATACTTGTATTGCTGGGGTCACCCCGGCATGAGGAAGTATATTGAAGGGTCCCGGCCTTGGGAAGGTTGAGAACCAGGGGTCTGCGTCCTGTCGTAATCTCCTTAATCCAGTGCCTGTTGGAGAGAGTTCACCCATCCTTGCCCCTCTGTCATCAGAACACACTCCACAGACTGTATCCTCTGAACTAAACCTGCAGCAGTTTAACCTTTCCAGCTCCCTATAGTTCCCTGCCGGTGCTGCTACCTGGAAATAATGCCGAAACCCCTTCCTATTGGCACGCTTCGGGCAGCATGCCTGCTGTGATCTGCCACGGCAGAGCTCAACATTCTTCAAGTCGCAACAAAAACGCCTTACTGGCCGTGTCTGTTCTTTGGGTTGCTTTTCCTATGGATACGCAGTTTCTGAGCCCATCAGGTTATGGCATCGAAATAACACAGGGATAGAAATAGTCTGCCTGTTGCCTCCCGTGTTTGACTAATAATTTGCTAATTTAGAAATAAATAAGACAGTCGGGCCGTGGTGGCGCACGCCTGTAATCCCAGCACTTGGGAGGCAGAGGCAGGCGGATTTCAGAGTTTGAGGCCAGCCTGGTCTACAGAGTGAGTTCCAGGACAGCCAGGACTATACAGAAAAACCCTGTCTCGAAAAAACCAAAAAAATAAAAAAATAAAAAATAAAAAATAAACAAATAAGACAGCGAGGGATGTGGCTCGGTCAGCAGACTACTCGTTTGGCAAGCTGTACAGGGCTCTGAGTTCGAGCCTCAGCATCACAAAAAATGGCTATAATGACGCATGCTTCTAATCTCAGGACCCACGAGGTGGGACCAAGATGGTCAGAAATTTGAGGCCATCCTCAGCTACACAGCTTGTCCGAGGAGCGCCTTCGTTACCCGAGACCCTGTTTCAACAACAGCAGCAGCATAAATAAGACTTAACAAAACAAAATAAGATTTAATAAAAATTTAAAAAAAAACAGGTTATAAAAAGAAATACTTTCATTTCTCAGAGTCTTGCATGCTTGTGGATTTTGGTCATCAACCAAGCTTAAAGCCACACGTGTCGTAACACACAACTAATATACATTGTCACATGGGCTCAACCAGTGAGCATTGTCCTTGGCTCAGCCCAGGAAAAGTGGTCTCCGTCTACTGACCACACCCTTGGGGATTGGGGCAAGGTCAGTCTGCTGTGGAAATTCTTAGTGTTCCCTCAGTTTCTCATTTCCCTAAGCAGGGAAGACGGTGGGTGGTGTGGATCCATGGACCACACATTTCCTATTCGTCTGTACTAGTCACCACAGTGTTAGCAGTGCACAGCATCCAAGGATTCTCTCCGTTGCCATGGGCTAAGAGTGTAGAAAAGCCACATTTCCAGGCACAATGGGGGGCTAGAATATAAGAACATAAGAATTTTGGAGGGATGCCGTTCAGTCACTGATGTTAAACAACCTTGAATTCTTGAGGTACATCCTTCTTAGTCATGGTGTGGTTTAGAATCCAATAAAACTCTTGAGCACATAATTTTTCAAAATTATGGAATAAGCGGGTTGGGAGATGATTCTGCGGCCAAATTGTTTGTCATGCAAACATAAAGACTGGAGTTTGGCTTCTCAGAATCCACATAAAACGTTAGGTAGGTTTAACGCTCCACCTGCAATTTTTACCTCTGGGGTAAAGAGAGGATTCCCAGGGCAGGCTGCCTAGTGAGATTAGCCGTATCAGTGAGCTCTGGGTTTGACTGAGAGGCCCTGACTCAGTGACTAAAGTAGAAGATCCCCATCTAGAATGATTCCTATTATTCTTGGACCTCCAAATGCATGAGCACACACACATGCAAACATGTGCACATACACATGGAAAAGAAGGTGGAAAAGGAAGGACCTTTACCTCCACCCATCCACAGCCATGACCATATTGACACATGTGGATCGATTGCATCTACTTTTTTTTTGTTTTGTTTTGTGTTTTTTATATTTACAAAGGCAGACAAATTCAGAGCAAGGTGTGGTAGAAATGGTAATTTCAGGACGGGTCCCACCCAGCTAGCTTATTGTCTGTGTGTCACAGAGGCAGGTAGATCTCTGAATTCTTTGCAATATTTAAAAAGAAAAGTGTACTTTCTATCTCCTAAGATTTAAGGGTCTGGGGGTCACAGGATGCTGATCCACAGGATAGTCAAAAGGAAACCAGGAGTAAATGACTGGATTGATGTGTAAACTAAAAGAATGGGCTTAGGATCTGCAAGAGATGAGCTATCCAGAGAGAAATATTAGAACAGCACGAGAGACTGCTTGGAAAACTGTCTCAAACAGGAGAAAGAGGTAGAAAGAGAGGGGGAGGGAGAGGGAGAGGGGAGGGAGAGGGGGAGGGTGAGAGGGAGAAGGGGAAGGGTAGGAGGATGGGGGAGAGGGAGAGGGAAAGGGGGAGGGGAAGAAGGAGGGTAAGAGGGAGAGGGAGGAGAAGGAGAGGGGAGACAGGGGGAGAGGAAGAGGGAGATCTCCAGAGAGAAAGCAGATTAGAGAGAAGCAGGCTCGAAAGCCCTCTCAATCAGAGCATAGCCCCCCCCCCAACTTCAACCCACAATAATTTGACTACAAGTCATTTGTTTTCACTGCTCCCAGACACCCCTTCCTCAGAACCCCTCTCCAATCCAAGGCTGGTCCTTGGTACTGTATGTTTTTAATAATTACTTATTTCTATCACTTTTATGAATATTCAGACTTTTTATGACCCTGGAGACTGAGTAAGTGTCTGGGCTGGAGCAGCCCTAACCAACCACTCTGACAGTCAGGAGCCACCCACACACATTGCCTTCACACAGGAATATTTCCAACAGTTGGCTTCGGCGTGTGACCCAAGTTCTGGATCCCCGTCCTAGCTCATAGCACCTTGTCAGATTCAGGAGTGAAGAGTAAAGAGACAGAAGGCAGAGAGAGACCAGAGTCTGACCGCCACAGATGACTTCGAACCGTGAAAGACCGGCACTCTCCCACAGAATGGAGGTCCTGTCAGGGGAGAAAGCTGTCTGGGACCTTTTATCGAGGTGGGCGCTTGGGAATGAGGAAGTTGGGGTAGCTCTTTGGTCTCTCCTTCCTGGAATTACTTGTTCAAGCAAGTCAGACTATCTTGGGTGACAGGTTGTCTCAGCAAACATTCCTCGTTGTGACTGACTATTGAAACTAAGGCAGTCTATCCAGAACCACATCCAAATACTGCAAATTTCAAATCTGCCTGCTAGCTATCTCCTCGGGCTCTCGGCCATTGCTGCGTCTTCCTTCCCCACTTCAGCTCATCCACCGAGTTCCTCTGTGCTGAGCGGCCGCTCTCAGGAGGGGGCACCATATTGGTTCAGAAGGGGTCTGATGAGGATGCGGGGGATGAGCTGTGTCTGCTGCTGTCAGCAACGCGCAGCCATGCACTGCCCTGATGATCATATTTTTACTGCCATTATGACGGCATTTCCTACGCATGCGTTGTTAGACTTTTCTCGTATCCATTCCTTCCCATTGTCCTCCTGTACCAGCTGCTTGTCTTGCTTCATGAGCAAATACCTGACGAGTAGCAACTTAAAGGACGGGGGAGGGTTATTAGAGGCTGGAGAGATGGCTCCGTGGTTAAGAGCACTGGCTACTCTTCCAGAGGACCTGGGTTCAATTCCCAGCACCCCAAAGACCACTCAGAACCATCTGTAAATCTAGTTCCAGGCGAATCTGATGCCCTCTTCTGGCTTCCGCAGGTACTGCATGCACACGGTGCACAGACCTTCCTGGCAGGCAAAACAACCATATATACATAAGACGAAAATACATGAATCCTTTTTATTTTTATTTTTATTTTTATTTATTTATTTTTTTTTGAGACAGGGTTTCTCTGTATAGCCCTGGCTGTCCTGGAACTTACTCTGTAGACCAGGCTAGCCTCGAACTCAGAAATCCGCCTGCCTCTGCCTCCCAAGTGCTGGGATTAAAGGCGTGCGCCACCACCGCCACCACCGCCCAGCGCCTTTCTTTAGATCCCTGTCCCCCATAATCCTTGACCTTCATGCCGAGTCCTAGACAGCTTGATGTCAACTTGGCACAAGCGATAGTCGCTGGAAGAGGGAACCTCAGTTGAGAAAATGGCCCCACCAGACTGGCCTGTGGGAAAGCCCGTTGTGCATTTTCTTGATTGATGATTGATGCGGGAGGGCTCAGCTCACGGGAGCCGAGCCAGTCCTGGGCAAGTGGTTCTGGGTGCTTTAAGAAGGCAGGCTGAGCAAGCTACATGGAGCAAGCCGGAAAGCATCGCCCCCCTCCATCCGCTCAGCTCCAGGTCCTGCCTCCAGGGTCCTGCCTGCCTCCAGGTTCCGATCCTGACTTGCCTTAATAGTAGACTATGCTCTGCAGGTAAAATAAGCCTTTCTCCCTAGTTGCTTTTAGTCGTGGTGTTTATCACAGCAATAGAAACCCCAAGACATCTATGTACGTATGTATGTATATGTGCCTATGTGTGTGTGTTCAAGGAGGAGAGAGAAAATATTTATTATTTGGCTTTAGCCTGATAACCTCCAGTTCCAGTTACTTTCCTGCAGATGATATAATTTTAATCTTTTTAATGGTTGGATAAAGCCGTGTCTCTGTGCCGTGTTTTTAAATCCAGTCACCTGTTATCGTATCATATTTTCAAAGTATACTATGATCTCAAATGGGATGTTTTATAAGCTGGATAATTAGTTGCTGTCACCATGCACCTGCTTCCTAACAACAGTCCTGACTCGTGGCTCATGGGAAGGCGCTGAGAGACCGGGTCCCCTGGCATGAAACTCCCTGCCCTTCCTCCCGCCAGCCTTAAAACCCGTTGGGTTGAATACTGTAATGAAGAGTCGTGTCAACAGATACCACGAAGATGTCCTAGAATAATTAAATTGTTAGTGTTTATTGCTCTGGATGCCGCTTGTTTATACTGCTTGAGAGGTGTGGTCGCTGTTTATTTGCACAAGAAAACGTGAAAATGCCTTTTCGACTCTTTCCATTCGTCTTTTTTGAATAGCTCTACCAAAGCTGAAGACCTCTCATTCCCTGTCTGGAGAGTCCCCCTTGGGCCTTCAAGCTGTGTCTATTCAAGGGTTCCAACCCCTCTCCAACTTTCCCCTCACCACCTCAGCCCTGCACATCCCACTGCCAACACCATCTGTGACAACTTTTGCTGGTGCCCTAGGTCTTTTTTTTTTTTTTTTTTTTTTTTTTTTAAGTACTGGAGATTGAACCCAGGATTAACGGATGCTAAGCAAGCTTTCTTACTACTCGGATATATCCTCAGCCCTCTTACGGACTTTTAAAACCTGTCTGACTTGCAGATCTTAGCGGGTTTTTTTCTTTTTTCTTTTTCTTTTTTTTCTTTCTTTTTTTTTTTTTTTTTGTTTTGTTTTGTTTTGTTTTGTTTTTTGGTTTTTTGAGACAGGGTTTCTCTGTATAGTCCTGGCTGTCCTGGAACTCACTCTATAGACCAGGCTGGCCTCGACCTCAGAAATCTGCCTGCCTCTGCCTCCCAAGTGCTGGGATTAAAGGCATGCGCCACCACCGCCCGGTGATCTTAGCGTCTTTAGGTGGAGTCCTGTGCTGAAATGATATTGGGCATTGGGTCCTAAGAGCACTCATATCACGTCTCTTCGTTTTACCCCTCCCTCGGGATTCATCCGGGAATCCGTTTGTAAGCAATGATAGCAAAACCCTGATAAAGAACTATTATTAAATTTAATTTAGTGCTCTAAATCCATAAACTTTTCTGTTTTCCTAACTCACCGGAAGACTAAACAAGGCCTTTATCACTCTCATCTCCAGAGGAGACAGGCCACAGGGGTAAATGGAGAGTCTGCTTTCCGGAGTAGACACTTGAGGCAAAAATGACTAACCAGCCAGGCACAGCTTCCACAGTGTGCAGGATTCCCGTCAGTGCTGGGTATGAGGAAAGCAGAAGACAGATGGGCGGTTGGAGACGCTCCGGGATTAAGGCTCCAAGAACACAAGGAGCCGCCTGTAGCAACCAGCACCTCAGAGCAGTCATCCGAGGCTGCCCGGAGTCAGCCGGGGAAGGTAGGAACCCTCCCTGAGGGAAAGGATGTGGTGGCCAGACGGTGACACCAAGGCCGGACAACCACAAGAACAACCCCCCCGAACTCCCAAGCAGTGTCCAACTTCTGACAGTGCATTGTCGTCATCCACAGATGGGTGAGGCCGCACCCCAGCTATCCTGGGACTCGTGCGCCCCATCGGCCAGGGATTGAATACAGCTGCGAGGCAAAGGCTGGGGTGGTGTGCAAAGAGAAGCATGGAGAGGGGATATTTAATGTTCTGTTCCCATTTAGAAACTCCTGCAAGACAAGGGTATTGTTTTCTACATTTATAAATTACCCTGTGTGTGCTCGTGTGTGTGTGTGTGTGTGTGTGTGTGTGTGTGTGCGCGCGCGCATATGAAGGTCAGAGGGCCAGCACACCTTTAATCCCAGCACTTGGGAAGCAGAGGCAGAGGGTTTCTGAGTTTGAGGCCATCCTGGTCTACAGAGTGAGTTCCAGACAGCCAGGGCTACACAGAAAAACCCTGTCTCGAAAAAAAAAACCAAAAAAAAAAAAAAAAAAAAGGCCAAGCCGTGGTAGTCCATTCTTGCTTTCTACCACATGGGCTCTCAGAATCAAACTCAGCTTGTCTGGCAGCTTACACCTTTATACACCGCATCATTTTGCTGGCCTTCATTATCTGTTTCCAGTTCCCGTTCTAGCAGGTGGCAGTGTGTACACAGTCGCAATTTAATTTGTGATTTCTACTTAAAGACTGGTGTGGACAGTTTTGAGTCAGCCCAGGGTGTGATGATACCTAGACTGTAGAAGTATTTGGAAATGTCTATTATGTGGGATTTGGGTCACGTCTGGGGATGAGGAAAGCAGGACACAGAGCGAAGCTTCCGGGGACAGGCTCAGGGGCTCAGCGTCTCACAGCGGGAGGGAGCTGTCACAGCTCAGTGTCTCAGAGGAAAGGGGACTCAGACAGCCTGAGCTCAGGCCTGCACACAGAGGGTTCCAGCAGTCTGAGAAGAGCTCCCAAATCTGAGCGCGAGGAAGCTGACTCCATGTGGGATTTGGGACGGAGATAAGGGCTGGTCAGGCAGAACTTGTAAAGCCCGATTTACATTTTTAAAATCCCATTTAAAAAAAGACAAAAGCAGCCCTGGGTTCTGTGCTCTGTGTCCACCCTGCAGACGCCAAGGATCAGACGCTCAGCCCCAACTGCCCTTCTGTTAATCTGTTATCATTAGCTCTTCAGAGTCAGGCCCCGGGAATACTGGGGTCTGGCAGGGTTACGTTCTGAAATCATTTATAACCAGACTGAAATGGATCCAAATAAGTACATCCTTTCCTCTGAAAGCTGAAGGCCACCTGACTTGGAGCTGGTGACTCACTTCATTTCTAAGGATGTCACCGACATTTGAGCGTAAGTTTCTACCCCGCAACTGGTGAAAGGTCAGGGTTTTACGGATTTTCATTTTCCTTTATCAAACGACCTGCCTCGAAATTAACAAATCCAAAATAGTTTGGGACAAACGACAGCCTCTGTAAGTTTCAGTACATGAACTAATAAAATCCACATTCTGAAGCCAAAGAGAATGGCGTGTATTTATAATTTTACAACTGGCTGAGCGCTATTTTAATTAATGTGGTGAACTTGTGAGTTCGGTCAATTTAATTATAGAGGAAATAACTGCCTTTGGTTTATTGCCTATTTGGTGCGATTAAAATTTACTGGAGAAAAAAAAATCATGCATGAGCAGTATTTTAACATTTTTCTAAATGCCTGGGTGACATTTGGTGCACACGCACACACAAAAAAATGAACTCTTATTTTCTACCTCGTGTTGAATTATATTTCGTGATCACAAGCTGCGCTGGATTTGGTCAGAAGCAGCTTCAGTAAATCAGCTGCTGTTGCTGTAATTCTCCAGAACGAAAAGATGGAAAGATTGTTTATTAAGCCGAGCCCTTCTAAAGAAGTCATCTGCTGCGGCTTTACCTCATGTTTTCCTTACACCTTAATGGCCTCTCTGTCATAAGCATGTCAGTCCTCCTCGTAGTGTTTCATATTAATATGTGGTTTTTTAAAAAAGCTTTATTTATTATACATAGCATTACACTGTAGCTGTTTTTCAGACACACCAGACGAGGGCATCTGATCTCATTACAGATGGTTGCAAACCACCGTGTGGTTGCTGGGATTTGAACTCAGGACCTGCGGAAGAGCAGTCAGTGCTCTTAACCACTGAGCCAACTCTCCAGCAAGACTAGCTGGCCAACCAGCTCTCAAAGTCCCCCTGTCTGCCTCCCCAGCACTAGGCAAGCGACAGCACCCCTAGTTTCTTATGTGGGTGCTTGTCATCGGAAACCCTCGGGTCTGGGTGCCAAACACTTTGCCAACTGAATCATCTCCTTAACAATAATAAATCCATCAAAAACCATTGAGCATTGTAGTGGTTTGAATGAGAAATGTCCCCAACTTGGTCCCTAGTTGACGGTGCTGTGTGGGAAGGTTACATTTAGGAGGTAAAATCTTACTTGGGGAAATATTTCACTGGAGCTGCCTTCTGTATGTTTGTGGTCCCGTTCTATGCCTTTCTTTTTGCTTCTTGAGTGTGGATAAAAATGTGACGGTCAGTTAGCTTTCAGTTATCTTCCTGTTACCTAGCTGTCCCTACCAGGTCTTCTGTGCCGTGATAGACACGATCCCTCTGGAAATGTAAGGAAGAACAACTTCTTAAAAATATGCTCAGGGTATTTTATCACAGCAACAGAAAGTAAATAATACATGCATACTCTCCCTGGCAGGGTTATTCTGAATGAACAGTAAAGACCGTGGCCCCGGCTTTATAAGCCAGTGGCGCAATGCTGGAGGCCAACAGCACATAGCAGTGGTACATTTCACCGGGCTGAACACTGAAAACTGTCAGCCAAAATAAAGTTTTTTCTTCTTGTAAGTTGATTACCTCAGGTATTTTCTTACAGTGATAGATAATTTGACCAACATTATTGGCACAGTCACAAAACAGCTTTGTCTTTATTTTACTTCATCGAGGTGATGAAGTAAGTTCCTTTGTCTATGTGTGTGTGTGTGTGTGTGTGTGTGTGTGTGTAATTTGCTTATATGCTGTGAAATCATATCTATATATGCTTAGTGTGGTAGTTTAAATAAGAAATGTCTTCCCCCCATTGGCTCATATATTCGAATGATTAGTCACTAGGGAGTGGCACTATTTGAGAGGATTAGAAAGATTAGGAGAAGTGGCCTTGGAGGAAGGATGGGCTTCAAAAGCCCATGCCAAGCCAAGTCTGTCTGTCTGTCTGTCTGTCTGTCTGTCTGTCTGTCTGTCTCTCTCTCTCTCTCTCTCTCTTTCTCTCTCTCTCTCTTCCTCCCTCTCTCTCTCCCTATTGATTAGGATGTAGAACCCTCAGCTATTTCTCCAGCTCCATGCCTGCCTGTGTGCTGCCATGTTCCCCCACCATAATGGTAATGGATCAAACATCTGTAACTGTAGCAGATCTCCAACTAACTGCTTTCTTTTATAAGAATTGCCTTGGTCACGGTCATGGTAATTTTCTAAATGTAATATTTAAAATTCCCCTTCCCTACTCTTACAAAGTCTAGGATCTCCCGACTAGGGAATGATGCTACGCACAGTTTGCAGGTCTTCCAGTCTCAATAAACATGATAATCTCCCACAGACATACATAGCAGCCTATCTCCCAGGAAACTCTAGATTTTGTCAATTTGACAACATTGATCATCATAGAGTGGGTGTCAGCAATAGATAACCAACACAAATGCCTATCATGGTATGTAGACTTTCTAATCGCTTCTGTGGTGTGTTTATTCCTCTTTCACCGCTGTGACTAAAAATACCTGTGAAAGCAGCATTAAAGGAAGACAGACGGCCTGGTAAGATGGACTGGTAGGATGTCTCAGTGGGTAGACACTTGCCATCAGGCCTGACAACCTGAGTTCAATCCCTGAGACCCACCTTGGAGGGAGAGAGAACCAACTCCAGCAATTTGTCCTCTGACCACCACACACATGTAGTGTGCTAATACACACACACACACACACACACACACATATATACACATACATACACATATGTGCATGCAAGTTAATAAATAAAAGTAAAGAAGGAAGGCTGGGATCTGTGGTGGCTTGAATGAAAATGGCCCCCAGAGGCTCATAGGGAGTGGCACCATTAGAGGGTGTGGCCTTCTTGGAGTAGGTGTGGTCTTGTTGGAGAAAACATGTTACTGGGGGCAAGCTTTAAGGTCTCAGCTGCTCAAGCCAGTCCCAGTGTGTGTGGGCAGTTCTGATGCTAAGGTCCTGCTTCCAGTTGGTTCTTGATCTGTCAGGAAAGAAAGCCATTGGCCAATTGCTGGGTGGAAGGTACAGGTGGGTCTTCCTTGTTCCTGGAGGAAAAGGGAGATGCAAGGGAGGAGAGTTTCCCATGCTTTGGAGAGAGAAGGACCAGACAACCATGTGAGGTTTGGGGGGGGGGCAGTGGGCTGTGGCTGCTCCTATAGGCTAATGGTCAGAGATGTTAGGCTATAGTAGGCTATGTTTAGCAGAGACTAGATTACTGACCAACTAAAGTTCGGGCAGGTGGGAGGAGCAGAGCTAAAAGTAATAAGGGTGCATTTTCCAGGCGGGAGAAAGTAACACCCAGCGACTGTGCCAAGAAGGCAAGTTGAAAATGAACAATTGTGTGTGTGTCTTTTATCTGCAGATTCAAGGGTGGTTGGATGGGATTTGGTCACACAGTGCCTTCCCAGAGCTTAGGTGGAGTAGTGAAAAGGCTATACTCAACACCAGTGTGTGTCTCTCTTCCTGCTGCCTGACAATCTGTCCAGTGTCTGAAGAGTTCTCAGATACTCTCCAACACCATGTCTTCCGGCATGCTGCCACGTCTCCCACCATAGTGATAATTGACTAAACCTCTGACCTGTAAGCCGGCCCCAGTGAAATGTTTTCCTTTGTAAGAATTGCCATGGTCAGCAGGGAATCCCAGCACTTGGGAGGCAGAGGCAGGCGGATTTCTGAGTTGGAGGCCAGCCTGGTCTACGGAGTGAGTTCCAGGATAGCCAGGGCTACACAGAGAAACCCTGTCTCGACAAAACCGGAAGGAAAAAAAAAAAAAGAATTGCCATGGTCATGGTATCTCTTCACAGAAATAAAACCCTAACTAAGACAGGAGCTAAGCATTTAAAACAGGAGCCTGTAAGGGGACAGTTCATATTCAGCCACACAGTGTACACACAGAGGAGGCTCCAACCCCGTGATGGACAAAGATGGGGAGAGGTCTGTTCGGCCACCTCTTATCAGGAGCATGGCTCTCCCGGGGGGCCTTGGGGAGATGCTCTACCTTCTTCCCAGCCTCTTCCCGTCGAGGCTCCACGCCTGGCTTGTGTGATATCAGGCCCCCAGGACCTCTTCTTTAACATGTTGACAGACACAGGGAGGACCGTGATGCGGTGTGCCGGAGCAAGCCATTTGGTTCACAGAGCCTTCTGTGGATTCAATCAGCAAAGCTGCGTTGAAACCTATTTGCTTAGTCAATAGAGCCCCTGCCACTGCTGTGGATTCAGAGGTATGGGGGAGCCGCCCCCCTGCAGAGTCATAACAGGCAGTAATAACTCCTGGTTATTATTTTACTCCTTGAGGGGGTCCATAAGCCAGGAATTAACTCTCACGCTTTTTGACCAGGTGCTTTTAGCTTAAATCACTGTCAGCCGGCGGTGGGTCACCATCTCCTGAGGGCAGGGCAGGCTTCTCCAGCTACTTCAATGTCCAAACATTTAGTGGAGTTAGAGAAAAAAATGGGGAGTAAATCTTATTTTCCTCTTATGGATGCGGTATGGTTGTTTCCCTTTGACAGTTTTTAAATGGACTCAACCACGTTCTGGAAGGTTTTCCCTTTCCTTCCTCAGCTGCAAGAATGCTGTCAAAGCTGAACACGGCTTTTATCAGAACCTGCCAATGTTACGGGCAGAAAGAGCAAGATGACTGGAAAACATTCACACTGGCTTCACACCGATCACGTGAAACCCGGTGAACATACTGGGACATCGCCCTGTCAGACACCGGAGAGGGGAGGCCTTCTTCAAGGGTGGTGAATTTAGGATCAATGTTTACAAATCTCAGGGGATTTTTGAATTTCAATGAGTCCTTCTTTTCTTTCTGATTTCAAATCAGCAGAGAGCCAACCTAAGTGGGAAAACTCCAGCCACATGCAGAAAGCCCTGGGTTCCACCCTGGTACTCCCCAACTCCCCAAACTTGGCATGGACACTCAGGAGGTGGGAGTTCAAGGTTAATCTCAGCTACATTGCAGACGTTTGTAATGTTTCTGTTGGGAAAATGCCAATGGGTGTGTGTAGAACAATCCTTCAATAGCCCTTGAAAAAACGTGTGAAAGCTGGTGTGTCCGCCGCTGTAGGCATGTCTGGGGAGAAGGGGTGCAGTGATGGTCCCATCCGGGCCCTGCTCCAGTCACATGACCAGTGCCTTGCTCTGTGGCTCTCATCCAACCCTTGGCCTTCTCTGAAGATGACCACAGCTCGGCGTCTGGGACTGGCTTCTGCCTACAGTGCCTCTTTGACAGGCATGGAGCCTTCCTCTCAATCCCCCGTGACCATCTCAGGCACAGATGTCCTTGCAACACATACACTTCTCTGAGACTGAAGAGAAAGCTCTGTTATGGTTTCGGGAGAAGGACTTCACATGGCTCTTTTTCATCATCACTTCAAGCACTGGCTAAGCTAGTGTTTCCCCTCCTCCGTTCAGAGGATGTCTGAGATACATCCCTTATCCGACAGCCTGGGTCAAGGCCTTGAAGGTGAAGTTATTTCCCTTGGGCCAGACTGGAGTTTTAGGAAAGCAACGCCCCTCCCTCACCCCTCTACTCCACGAGGTCCTTGTGGATTTATTTTCAGAGGTGGAAAGTAGAAAGCAAACTCTGATTTTTTCCCCCCTGCTGCATGTCACTTTTCTTTTTTAAGGCAAAGGATGCACCATTTATTATCTGAGAAAGTTTCATCAAAGGAAAGTTATTATAAGAAACAATAGAACCATCCAGATTGCAGTCTGTGAGGATGCTGGGACCAGGTAATGAAACCCAACAGTCGCTTCTGCATTTGAGAGGAGGGGAGGAAAAAAAAAAAAAGAAAGAAAGAAAGCCACAGTGACTGTCATCCTCACCAGAGAGGATATTGAAGGTGTTTTATAATTAGCTCCCACTCCTCTGACAAAAGGAATGAAAGAACTAGAATATCTCAATTCCTCTTTCAGTGCACCAGAAAGCAGAGCCACGGTCACACAGAGGCAACCACCCCCAGGAGCACCTGCCAGCTCCCAGACTCTCCACCCCTCCATCACCCCAGAACTGGCTGCGATGTCTCCTTCAAATATAATCTTTATGTTATTGCTTTTTGACAAAGTATAACAACTATGCAACTGTCACACGGTAGCAGGTAGGGGAACTGGGGACACAGGTGAAAGGCTGCAGGATTTGTTTAATGTCCTGAACACATGGGACTCTTGGGAACTGGGGGAGGTGACAGGACCCACCTACCTCCTCATCATGGGCTGTTCTTTTCCTTACCGCCGTGCACCTACCTCGGTGCTCCCCAGAGACCCCAGTGCTTGCTCGTTTCCATAGCATCCACCTGTCAAGACTGTATGGGGGAAGCCGTGTGTTTCTAGGATCCAAGCAGGACTTGGAGTCTGGCTCCCAGCCAGATGGTAGCGATCATCTGGACGTGGGGATTCCCTTAGAGTGACCTTCTTGTCTTGGGGTTCACGGTGTGGGGCAGGAGCAATCTAAGTGATTGGTATCCTTACTGCTGTGACTAATAACAAAAACAAACAAACAAACAAACAAAAACAACCCAGGTCATTTCTGAAATCATAACACATATATTTAACACATAATCATAACACACAGATATTTCAGAACCAAGAAGGGGGACCGTGGGTTCCTTGTTTCTGAGATGGACATGGAGGAACAGACGGGATTCCTTCTCCTTTGTCTGGGCTGCGTTCTTGGCAAAGTACTCGGTAACAGGCAATCTTTGATGGAGGAATTGAATGCAGAGAATAGATCTTCGGGTGATGAGAAAATGATGAGGATTTAAATAAGGTTCGAGGGGAAAGGCAGACATGTGAGGCTCAGGAAGCTACCATGCCAGGGCCCATGAGACGAGAGGCACAGAGTGTGCACCTAGGTCCCTAAATCACAGATCCTGAAACAGTTGGACCGCTTGGTAGAGATCGAGAACCCTAGGAAAGGGCGGAGCCAGTACTGAGACAGCCCCTGCTGAGGGTCAAAGACACGCCCGAAGGGGCGGAGCACCGTGCATATCCTTTGTCTCAGCGTGTCCACCAGGTTCCCACGCTCATTCGAGATATCTGGGGAAAGACGCTGTTAGCCAAACTGCCACCGGAAGACGTGGAATAAATTGGCGGCATAACAGCCAGCCGGGACGCCTTACTGGTCTGGTTCACACTTAGAGAGGGTCAGAGACCTACCTATCGCAGAGCCAGTCCTAGCTCTCTTCTTCTGGGAAGAAGATGGAGAATGTGATCCGATGTGGAGATGAAAGGAGATCTCAGGAAGCATTCGGGACTCTACTAGCTTAGACGGCACCCTGCAGGTCTGCTTGGGTGTGGCTCCCAAGGCTGTGTAAGTGCCAACACGGGTGAGGTGGGCTTAGAAGGTAGCAAAGATCTAAACTCTCACATTCCGATAGGTAAACCTGGGCTAGCGATGGTCCGTGATAAAGCTAAGGAGGAGAGCGCAGGCTGAGGCTCCAGGTGTAGAAAGGTATTGATAAGCCATATGGCATGTTTGCATTAGACAAGTTACATGGCTTTGGACTGCTAGGGCTTTGGACTAGAATAAAATCGTCTTATTTTTTTTATTGGCTGAATAAGGTAAGTGTACCACTGTGAGCTGAGGTAGCCCAATGGTTATAAGTCTCGCCAAGCCTGGGTTACAAGTCCAAGGCCACAGTCCTATCCTGGCCAGTGATAATTTTCTTCTTTCTCCTGTCTCATGGAATTGCAGTTGGGGTCATGTGGCCCAGTGAAACACCTGGTAATTAGCCCGGCTTCCCCAGAGTACTCAAGTAATGTGACTGATCTTACAGGACAGAGGATCCTCTCATCACCTGGAACAGAGTCACCCATCTCCCAGCACCCTCAGGTGCTTCCTTCACCACCTGAACCACTGAGACAGTAAAATGGGAGAGTGGCCTCCTCTTCTCTGTTCTTACAGATGGACAAGAAAAGCAACCCAGAGCACATCCAGACCAAAGGTGGCAAATTGCTTTCCTAGACTGTAAGGTCTTCATCCCAAGAACCACCCCCCCACCCCCCCCACCCCCGTCATAAATCACAATGTGTCTAGACAGCCCAGAGGCAAAAAGAGATCAGAAGAAAAATACATCGTCCGGCAAAATTTATAGTCTTCAGAGTGGTCTACGAGAGCCCTGGGGTATGGTGTGTATTCTGCTCGGTTCAGAAGCACACTTGCCATGGTGAGAATAATGTGTTTTGTTATGTGAGGGCAAAGAGAGAGACCTCAGTGAGATAGGGAACTATACCGTGCAGTCCCCACTGTCTGAGACGAGCATGGGGGAACAGATGGGATTCTTTCTCCTTTGTTTGGGCTTCATTCTTGTCAAAGAGGTCTGTTTGCCAAGTACCCGGCTCCCTGAAGGCTGTAGGGCTGCCAGGTGAGGTGAGAGAGTAATCAAAGGGCCTGCAGGAATGGGTAGACGTGTCTAACCACCATGGCCTCTGTGAGCTGTAAAGGAACTAGAAGGACTTCCCTCAGCTGAGGTGATAGTGAGGGGCAGAGGCGACTGAGAGAGTCTACTCACTGTGCTATAATAGAGCATGGGGCAAAATGGTGTCACACAGGAGGCGTGAAAGGAGGGGGCTGGTGAGAGGAAGCTGGAGCCCAGGATCAAGAAAGAGCTGGAGATCAAACAGTGACAATGGGGCAATCGGGGTCCCCTCTTGGGGTTCTTAATCTCATTAATAAAAGAATTTAAAATAATGTTGCAAATTATTCTGACCCAAGATCCATGGCTTCACTGGATCATAATTGTGTAGTAGACTAGCTTTCTTTTACCAGGCATGATTCCCCTCATGTTGACTGCGCTGTGAGATTCCCTCTTTAGAAATGTCGGAGAACCTACACCCGGAAAGTGTCAACAACACTGCTGCCTGAACAAAACCAAACAGCACTAATGTGGAAGGGGAAATCTCATGAAGCCCCAAGTTTGTCTTGTAGACAAAGGACAACTAAGGAATGCTGATAGGAGGAGAAACTGTCTCCCCCAGGGAAAAGCTTACCAAACGATCAGCCCTGAAAACACATTAAAGTAACAGTACATGGATTGAGCATGTTGTATTTATATATTAATGAATGTGTGTGTGTGAGTGTGTGTGTGTGTGTGTGTGTGTGTGTGTAGTTAAAGGAAAGGAGGCAAGGTTTGCCTTAAGTCATTCTAAAATAAATTGCCTTATACCTATTTGAGAAAGAGGGTTAGGAGGACATGGGAAGGGTTGGAAAAAGCAAAGGGAAGAGGGAAAATTATGTAATTATATTTTAATTTTAAAAATGAAAACTAAAACAATCGAAGAATGGACTCCAATGAAAACTCAATGATAGTTTTATTAGAGTTAAAAACCATGCCGGGCGTGGTGGCGCACGCCTGTAATCCCAGCACTTGGGAGGCAGAGGCAGGCGGATTTCTGAGTTCGAGGCCAGCCTGGTCTACAGAGTGAGTTCCAGGACAGCCAGGACTACACAGAGAAACCCTGTCTCTAAAAAAACAAAAACAAAAACAAAAACAACAAAAACAAAAACCAAACTAAACAAACAAACAAACAACCGCCACCAGGAAAAGGCATGCTGTACATCTCAGCAGCTGCCCAGAGGAAGAAAACGGAAGAGAGAAGGAAAGCATGCTGCTCCTTGGGTAGCGAGTAGGTCAACTGCATACTGGCAGGCAGCCATGTGATGGGGAAGAACGCTTTAGAGAAAGACTAAGGAAGTACCATGCATCAGAAAAAGCAACTTAGCTCAGGTTAGAGCACTTGTTGCTTTCGAAGAGGACTTGGGTTTGATTTCCACATTATAACCATCCACAGACTTGAGTTCCAGGGGAGCTTATACTTTTTTTTTCCACTTCCACAAGCAACAGACATGCACATGGTGTACAAACATATATGTAGGCAAAACAGTAAAAATCTAAAGTGTATTAATGGTGAGGGGGGAACTGGGAAAGGGGAAAGCCTTTGGAATGTAAACAAAGAATATAGAAAATAATATATATATAAAAGATTAAAATAAATAAAATAAATAAATCTTTTTTTTAAAGGCATACTTAGCTTCTGGCTAGCATCTGAGAGTGTTACTGATCTGTGGTCGTTCAGAGATTCACCCATCTGACCATGAATAAATTTGAGTAAATAAGAAGTTTTATTAAATTCTGATTTTATTAAATTAATGGATACTGGTCAGATCCAAACCTAGACTCCTGCTCTAAGCAAGGCCCCAAATTACATTAGTCAGGAGCCTATGAAGGTAAAATCCCACAAGGCTGCGCACTTCCTGCCTTGGTCCAATCAGGGGCAAGCATACACCCCGATGTACTTCCTGCCTGCATACCCCCCCCCCCACCGTGTGATCAAGCATACATCCAGTTCAGTTAGGGCAATCAAGCTTATTTATGGAAGGGAAACACCTGGCTTGTTATCTTACATGAACAACAGCCTTTAACATTCCAGAAAGTTATATCTCCTAGGTCAAACGGTGCTTACAGATTAGAGCCACTTTTGTTTTATAGAGCTCTTAGGCACAGTAATTTAAACTTAACTTTTGCAATTACAGAGAGAAAGAAAGAAAAGAAAGAAAGAAAGAAAGAAAGAAAGAAAGAAAGAAAGAAAGAAAGAAAGAGAAAGAGAGAGAAAGAAAGAGAGAGAGAAACAAACAAAGAAAGAAACAAAGTAACAAAGAAAGTAACAAAGAAAGAAACAAAGAAACAAAGATAAATTGGACAGCTCACAAACTTCCAAGCTGCTCAGCTTATAGCGACTGCTGTAGAGGTGGGAATTCTGGGAATGAAAAGTACAGTTTCTCGTTCAAGGAATAATTATTCCACCTGTCTCTTTAGCATGGCTTAAGTCACCTTCTTATGGATGGCCCCTTGGCCAGATGATTGATCAAGCCTGACTAGAAGGTTAGGTCTCGACCCATGCCAACAGTTCTATTCTCTTGACCAGATGTTTTCCATCAATGAGCCTTTGTTTCTACTGAAAAGAAGTGCGGGGCAGGCACGAGCACATTTCCTTCTCTTTTCATGACTTAGTTTACCCTAACCACCCTGTTCAGTGGATGTGGTGGGAGAAGAGGATACTTTTGTGAGTCGGGTGAACACCATACTCCATGAGGGTCTCGGATGGGGTTCTGATCTGAGGGGGGTGGGCAGAGTTGGGGGCTGAGTATTTCTGTGAGAGGCGTGCAGCCTATAGTGAAAGGGCAGAGAGAGGACCACACCGTATGCCCTGGAGAATTAGTGGTTCCCATGCTCTAGGTTAGCATGTCTAGAAGGCCTCTTTCATCCGCAGCGAGATACTGAGTTAAAGTTGTTAGAAAACTAAGCTACTTCATGCGCCATCAAGAATTAACGTCACTGAATTTGAGGGCCTCGGGGAAACGCTTCATTTGACAAAACCAACAAGTGAACGGTGATTCGCAGGCGTTCTCCGTGAAGCAGAAGGGTGGGGGATCTTGTTTTGTGGCTTAGAATAGGAGGACCAAGAAAGAAGGTAAAGCCCAGCTCTATGACATCTACCAGCCTCTCCACCCCTGCCCTTCCTGTGGGGTCACTGTTGTAGGTCTGATGGAGACCCCCATATAATACAACCTTTACACGTGGAGGAAAGCTCACACCTGCTCCTGACCCACAAGTACCCATGCAGGCAAACCTGTCTCTACAGGTACATGTCTCCAAACGGGGTTCTGGCACTGAGAATATATTTTGTAGCATACAATGCTAAAAATGCATTTCAATGTTCAAACACAAACACAGGCTTTAACAAAAGGATAAAGCATAATTGAAGTGTTTAGAGTATTTAAATCCAAGGGCGAGGAGGACATCCAGGGGAAGCTACACTCAGGCTGGGGCTTCAGAATCTTAGCAGCTGAGGAGGCATCTGCTCAGGAGGAGGCCTGGCTGAGGAGATGAGCCTCACACACAGGGATTAGTCAAATGCATATGCCAGTGGGAGACAGGTTCCTCACTGACAGAAAGGAGGAAAGTAGTGCCAGCCTAGGGAGCTGAGGGGAACTGGAAGCATCGCAGTGCTGAAGAGAGAGGGAAAGAGGGAGGGGGAGGAGGAGAGGAAGAGAAGGTGGAGGGAGATTGAGAGGGAGGGAGGGGGAGGGGGAGAGGGACAGAGGGTGGGGGAAGGGGGAGAGGGAGAGGGAGATAGAGGGGAGAGGGAGGAGAAGAAAGAGGGGGGAGGGGGAAAGAGACAGAGTGGGGGAGGGGGAGGGGGAGGGGAGAGGGAGGGGGAAAAGAGGGAGGGGAGGGGAGAGGGAGAGAGAGAGGGAGGGGAAGAAAGAGAGAGGGTGGGAAAGGGACAGAGTTGGGGAGAAGGAGGGGGAGGGGAGAGGGAGAGAAGGGGGAGGGAGATTGAAAGGGAGGGAGAGGGAGGGGGAGAGGGACAGAGGATGGAGGAAGGGGGAGAGGGAGAGGGAGATGGAGGGGAGAGGGAGGAGAAGAAAGAGGGGGGAGGGGGAAAGAGACAGAGTGGGGGAGGGGGAGGGGGAGGGGAGAGGGAGGGGGAAAAGAGGGAGGGGAGGGGAGAGGGAGAGAGAGAGGGAGGGGAAGAAAGAGAGAGGGTGGGAAAGGGACAGAGTTGGGGAGAAGGAGGGGGAGGGGAGAGGGAGAGGGAGAGGGAGAGAGGTTAGTGCATACAGAAACATGTACACATTTTTTCTATTTTTAGCTCTGGAAGCACATTGACCACCCAGATATCGACTTTCTGAGAGTAAAACCCAAAGTCATGGATGGACCCACAGAGCACATTCTTCCTAACGGTCTGTACTTTCTTCTCACAGATTCTGGCCTTACACACCATTTCTCCATTGAAAGAGCCCAGGATCTCGGATAGAAACGGTTCCTGATAGGGCAGGGATAATGTGACAGGGCAAGCCAGGGCAGAGCATCCTCTCCATCCTGTATCCTTGCAAATGCATTTTAGGTTTGACTAGAACTGGATTGATGGAAAGTCTCATGGAAAAATTACCCAGCCCTATTCTAGGAGCCCGAGGTCAAGATGCCCCCAAACTAATTTATCTTGGCTTTTGTCACACTGTTGGCTTGGGCAAACCTCTCCCTAACTAACTGCTTATCTCAGCTTCTGTTAGACTGCTTGCTTTAGGAAAACCTTCCCCTCCAGCTTCTGAGCAAAGTCGCAGGATGTGTGAGTTCAACAAAGAAAGTTATCTCAGGGTGAGCCAGTGAGAAGCACAGTTGGAACGTTCTAAAATAGAAAGGAAGGTGCTCCGGGAAAGAAAAAGGGCTCCCCGGAAAGCATGGGTGCAGGCATCTCTAAGAACAGTGCCCTAGTGGTGACTTGTATAATGTGACCTGCAGGAGCATGGGGGCGGAGCATACAGAGGAGTCCCCCAAACAATCAAGCCATGAGACAGACCTAGAGAGAAGAAGATTTATTGCCAGGGGTGGGGGTGGGGAGGAAGAGGACCTGGAGGGTAGAGATAGAGGAGGAGGGGGGACAGAGACGGACAGAAAGGGAGAGAGAAAGAGGATAATGGACTAAACCTTTGACCTGTAAGTCAGCACCAATTAGACGCTTTCCTTCATAAGGATGAGAAGGAACTTTTCTAAAACGGACGATCGGTCAGAGTATAAAGCAATTGGATTCCTCGTGGCATTTTCTGAGCTCTGCCTCTTACACTGTCTTCTCATTCCTCCCCTTCCCCCAGCTGCCCTCTGTAATGGATGAACAGCAGAGAGGGGAGAGACAAGCCCTTTCCTGAGCTTCAACTGGACCTTCGGGTGAGCGACAAGAGCCTTACACAGAAAGCATGCAACACGTTTGTTTTGTTTTGTTTTGTTTATGTTATTGTTGTTTACTTGGGTTTTTTGTTTGTTTTCTTTAGTGTATGTTTCATGGATATGTAGGTTTTTGTTGTTGTTTTGTTTGAAACAGGAACAACACTAGGTAGCGCTGGCTGTCCTGGAACTCACGCTGTAGACCAGGCTGGTGCTGAACTCACAGAGATCCACTTGCCACCACTACCATCTTGTTTCGTCATGTATGGTCTTTTCAAATGCTTCTAAGCTGCCTCGGTGTGGATGCTGGGAACTCCTGAGTGCTGGGATTAAAAGAGTGAAATCTGGGGACTGATCTGGGGACTCAATTCCAATCCTGCTCCTCTGGGACAGTTCACCTTTTTTTTCTTTTTTTTTCTTCTTCTTTTTTTTCATGCATAGCATCTCACTGCTTAGCTCAGCTGGCTGGGCTGGCTGGCCCGGGATCCCCCTGTCTCTGCTTCCCAGCACTGGGATTACAAATGTGTGCCCCAATGCCTGGACTGTTATTTTTTTAAGCATGGCTCTGGGACTCGAACTCAGATCCTCAGACTTACCAGGCAAGCACCTTGCAAACTGAACTGTGATCTTAGCCCCGTCCCCAACACCTGTTTTTGTTTGTTTGTTTGTTTGTTTTTGAGGATCAAAAGATTAAAAAAAATTTAAGAACACAAAAGTCATTTTGGGGGTATTTTATAGATATAGACCTAGAAAGAAAGAACCAAGGGAAAACTATTAGGGAGAAAAGAATTTAGCAAAGGGACTTTAAAAATAACAAAGGTAATAGCTTTCCCACACGTAACAATAACCAGCTAGCAAACATAACAGAATAAAAGATTCCACTTTAAAATGACACAAAGGGGAAACAAACCCACCAGACGTAAGACTATTAAAGTATGCAGAATGAAGGAAAAATTTACACTCAGGTGATGGAGACTGAAAGGACTTTAAAGTAAGTGGAGACGTGGTTTGTCCAAGATGGGAAAATCTGCCGTAAAAAGGCGCCAATTTGTTCTAATTTTACATCAAAACATAATGGGATCCCACTGAAAATAGCATCAATTCAACACGGCAATAATGGGAATTTCAAAACCAAAAAAATGAGAAAATGAGATGAGAAAAAAATTTATCAAAGAAATACCATTTCTCAAGCAAAACATTCAAGATTGAAACTGTTCGGTTCAGCACAGTGAATGAAGAATGGGGGGGAGGTGGCGGGGGGGGGGGGGCCGACATGCCCAGGGGCATGAGAAAGAAATGCAGAAGAAAAGGAACAAAAGAGCTCCCCAAGGGGAAGGCTGGGCGTGACCCAGTGCAGCACACAGACAAGCACCAAGTGTCTCCAGAACAGATTCTCTGAGTTAGAAGGCGACGATGGGACAATCCCGCAAACATCTCAGCAAAAAGCAACGTTATCCTCACAGTTCATATCTAGCTCCGATGGCGTTTTCAATGGTGCCGATCGTGGTGGTTGTGTCCCTAACACCCAGCCTCAGTGGTTATCAAATGAGGTCATCTTCATGCTGATCTCCACCCCATCCTGTCCTGTCTGACATATTCTCTAAAAGGGGAGGGCCTAAAAGTATAATACAATGCCTTCACTGCACCTGCCCTAAAACCAGACCGTGTCATGCCAGTAAGATGGCCTGGTGGGTAAGGTGCCTGTTGTCAAGCCTAACACCTGAGTTCAATTCCTGGAACCCTCATGGTAAAGGGAGAACTGCTCTCTGATCTGCACACACATGCCATGGCACATGTGGGTTCACACACACACACACACACACACACACACCGACAACACACACTAATAAATGTTTTTAAGTTTTTAAGCAGTGGCATCAGACTCTAGTGTTCTGTTTTCTAACTGTCTCATTAATGCCACAAATCTTCAACAGTGTACTCTACGTGAATCAGGGTCCATAAATGGTCCATACCTTGCTGGCTATCTGAGGTCTTTTCATCTAGATTCATCCCTCTGCCATTTTCATTGCAAACTCTCTTCTCGGGAGTGCTCTCTCACTTGAGAAGCATTTGATGAAGAAAGAGGGTGGGTGGTCTACCACATTCCTGCTCTAGATTACTCGGCCGGCTCTATTCCTCCGTCCGCTCAGTTTCCTGCACAGGGTACCACGTCTTGTACACTGGTGCAGTGTTTGGTCAAGCAGAGCCAGAATAAGGACTTCTCTTGGCAACCCTTTCTCGGAAGCTAATGACTGACGATGTGTTTCATTAAGACGATGAGGCCGACCATCGACCTGTGGCCCAGCTCATGAGAGAGGCAGGAGCTTTCCTCAGATGATGGGGACACGAGGGCTTAGGGGACAGTGCAGCAGATGTGGGGTGGGGAGTCCCGGCCAGAGCAGAATGGGAGGAAGTCCAAAGAGAACCCTAAGCCAGACACTGAAAATGACAGTGCACAGGAGGCCGAGGCTTAAGGTGGAGTTGGTAATAACCAAATAGAAGACTAAGACATATATTTAAAAATAATAATTGATCAAGACAGGAAACACTGGCCAGGTGGTGGTGGCACACGCCTGTAATCCCAGCACTTGGGAGGCAGAGGCAGGTGGATTTCTGAGTTCGAGGACAGCCTGGTCTACAGAGTGAGTTCCAGGACAGCCAGGGCTACACAGAGAAACCCTGTCTCAAAAAAAAAAAAAAAAAAAAAAAGACAGGAAAGACAAAGCATAGTTCACTTCTCATTCATCCATGGATAACGTGTATCAGCTGTAATAATAAAATACTGAGGGCTGGAGAGATGGCTCAGCGGTTAAGAGCACTGGCTGTTCTTCCTAAGGTCCTGAGTTCAAATCCTAGCTACCACATGGTGGCTCACAACCATCCATAATGAGATCTGACACCCTCCTCTGGTGTGTCTGAAGACAGCTACAGTGTACTTACATATAACAATAAATAAATCTTTGGGCTGCAGCAAGTGGTGCCAGAGTGAGCAGAGGTCCTGAGTTCAATTTCCAGCAACCCCATGATGGCTCACTCACGACCATCTGTACAGCTACAGTGTGCTCATATACATAAAATAAATAAATAAATCTTTTTTTGTTGTTGATTTTTGGATTTGGTTTTTTTGAGACAGGGTTTCTCTGTATAGCCCTGGCTGTCCTGGAACTCACTCTGTAGACCAGGCTGGCCTCAAACTCAGAAATCCACCTGCCTCTGCCTCCCATAGTGCTGAGATTACAGGCGTGCGCCACCACCGCCCGGCAATAAATCTTTTAAAATAAAATAAAATACTGAATACTGAGTTAGCTTAAAGGGGCAGTATAACTGTCCTGAGAAGATGGAAGCAGAGATTTGTGTCGTTGTGCATGCCGGGAGGTGCAGGGCTGTAGAACCTAACACTTGTCCTTTGTAGTGGGAAATCATCCAGGGAAACCCACACTCACAAGCCAGAAAGCTTGAGAAGCGTGTGCTCCAGCTGAGTCTTGACCCCCTAGATGTCCAGGTGCTCACCTCTGAACCCTGTGTATACGAGTACAAAGACGAAAGAGACGTCTAGTTAAAACTCAAACCGTTAAGAGCGGAGAGAGTTTCTTGGATTATCCCTAAATGTCCCTAGCTGAACCCTATTGCAATTATGTGTGTGTCCTTGTGGGTGGGAGCAGCTGCCAATTTGGCTTTGATGAAGGAGAAGAGCACTGCAAATATCTCAAAGGCAGAAGCAGCGATAGAACAGCCTGAAAAGACTGTGGGCAGTCTCTCTGCAGAAGAAGGGTTTGGCTCTGGGGCCTCAGGAAGAAGAGCTCTGCCAGGCTGGCCAAGGTCCCCCGAGCCTCAGGCTTCATCTCCAGCAGAGTAACAAATAAATACATGAGTGTTACTTTAAGACACTGAGTGCGTGATATTTTGTTACAGCAGAAAGCTACTACAGCACAATGCTCTGAGTCCGAATAGAAATGTGCACTGCAGCAGCTGAAGGATGAGAGGAAGGAAGATGCCAGAAGAGGGTGGGTAAGATCGGAGGTGAGCGTTATTGCAAGCGGTGCCACCTGATTTTTTTAAATATGCACATATATTATACTATGATTAAAAGTGAAAGTACAACTTAAAAACATACCAAAGCCAAGTGACTTTTAATAAGTGGGTTATGGCAGATTCCCAAGAGCTAAGCAAACAGTTCTGGAGAGGGAAAGACAGGGCCTTCCCTCCACAAGCTCTGTGAGGCGGGAGTGGCCGTGATGGTAACTGGACAGGAGCAGTGGAGAGCAAAAGTACAGGGCACACTTGCGGCTGTGCAAGGAGGCTTAAAGCGAGAGAAGTACAAACAATGAGTGTGGAGTGCTAATGTGTGTTCGATGGCTCGATCGCTTTGTTTCTTTGTTTCCTTCTCTCTCTCTCTCTCTCTCTCTCTCTCTTCTTGTTTTGTTTGTTTGGTTGGGTTTTTTTTGTTGTTGTTTTTTTGTTTTTTGGTTTTTTTTGTTTTGGTTTTTTCGAGACAGGGTTTCTCTGTGTAGTCCTGGCTGTTCCTGGAACTCACTCTGTAGACCAGGCTGGCCTCGAACTCAGAGATCCGCCTGCCTCTGCCTCCCAAGTGCTGGGATTAAAGGCGTGCGCCACCACCACCTGGCACTTTTCTTGTTTTTGTTTGTTGTTTCTCAAGACAAGGTTTCTCTGTTCTGGAACTCTGTAGACCAGGCTGGCCTTGAACTCACAGAGATCTGCCTGCCTCTGCCTCCCAAGTGCTGGGATTAAAGGCGTGCTCTGCCTCTGCCCAGTGCGTTTGTTTTTGAAGCCATAACGCATTAGCAAAAGCAGAAGCTTAAAACACTCATCATCTTACATTTCTGTAGGTCTCAGGGCTTACATGCTCAACACTCAAGGCCCCCTGCAGGGGCACATTCCTGTATGGATGTTCTCAGGGGAAATCTCCCTTCAGATCTGTGGTTGTTTGAAAGAACATGGCTATCGTTGGCTTACAGGACCGTAGCTCTATTAGGAGGCATGGCTTTGCTAGCGGAGGTGTGGCTTTGCTAGCGGAGGTGTGGCTTCGATAGCGGAGGTGTGGCTTGATTGGAGGAAGTGTGTCACTGCCACTTCCTGCTGCCTTCATGACCAGATGTAGAACTTTCAGCTACCTCTACAGCACCATGTCTACATCCCATCATGCTTTCTACCATGATGATAACAGACTAAATCTTTGAGCTGTAAGCCAGCCCTAATGTTTTCCTTTATAAGAGTTCTTGTAGTCATGGTATCTCTTCACATCCATAGAAAACCTAACTATGACAAAGTCCCTTAGGTAGTTTGAAAATTCAGTCCCTCTGGGCAGCGGTGGTACACGCCTTTAATCCCAGTACTTGGGAGGCTGAAGCAGGTGGATTTCTGAGTTCCAGGCCAGCCTGGTCTACAAAGTGAGTTCCAGGACAGCACAAACCACACAGAGAAACCCTGTCTCGGAAAAAAACAAACAAACAAACAAACAAACAAAAATAAAAATAAAAGAAAGAAAAGAAAATTCAGTCCCTTATGTCTTGGGGAAATCTGTGTTGCTGAATGTCTTGTGAAGGCTGTTGCTTCCAACATCACCCCCAAACGATAGCCTTTTTCCACCTCAAAGCCATCAGCCTCGGGTTGCATCTTGCTCGTACACGGCTTTGACCCACAATTCAGCCTTCAGCCTCTGCTTTAAATGGTTCTTCATTATATAGAACTCATTCCATACTGGAGTCTGTAATATGTTATTTCCACAGGGAAGTTTCTGCCGACGTGTGAAGTAACATTTTTACAGGTCCCAGTGCGTGCCTGCCACATTGACATCCCGATCAAATAAGTGTTATCACAGCAGTGCTAGTGAGGATAGTTTGTGATGGTTTAAGATTAGAAATCTATTACTATAATCTATCACATCATCAGATCAAAAAGAAAAATAAATGCAGAAAAGAAAAATCATTTCAATACATTCAATAGATTCAACACCCTTCATGATAAATACTCAAACATCAGAATTGGAAGAGTTCCTTATTGTGATATATGATAACCTAACATCTTTTTCATTTTTAAAGCTGAAATTAAGTAATTCCATTATTTAGTTCTGTGTATATATGGGGGCTGGTCTGTGCACATATTAAGGCAGATGCTCTCAGAGTCCAAAAAAGACTGTGAGATCCTCTAGAACTGGAGTTAGAGTCGAGCCACCATGTGGGTGCTGGGAAACAAACTCAGGTCTTTTGCAAGAGCACCGAGCACTCTTAACCATGGTGATGGCTATTCTTGGTTATCATCCCGACTACATCCGGAATGAACTACAATCCAAAGACGGGAGGAATTTTTGCTTAATTTAAAGTAGGAAGACCCATTTCTAATCCAGATCTTTAAGATAGGAAGATGTTGAGGTTTTGTCTTCTTCTGTCTATTGTAATGCTAAGACCCCCCCCCCCACGCACATACTGGAGTCTGCATGCAGACCTGATATCCTGCCCTCAAGCAATTGGTAAAGAAAGATGCCAACAGCCAATGGTTGGGCAGAAGTGACATGGGTGGGGCTTAGTTTTCCAGGGCTTGGGGATCAGAGGAGGACCGACCACAGGGGAGGAAGGAGAAGCAGCCATGGGTTAAGAGTCAAGAGAGCGTTGCCTTGAAGGCTGCCCAATTGAAGCTAAGAGCCCAGATGAAACATAGTAAGTAATAACTTGGAATTATTGATAGGAAAACAGACTCTAACAGCATGGAAGGGAGACAGCTGCCCAGCTCTTGCGCTGCTCAAAGCTTATTGTAAATATAAAGGCTGTGAGTGTGTCTTTCATCTGAGAACGAGAACTCAATAACCAAAGGCTGGGTAGAAACCCTGAGCCAGGATTTAAAATACGTTCTACAACATACGGTGCCTCCATGGCTGGAATAACTTATTTTAAAACAATTTGAGATTTCTGAATGGAAAACTTACAGCATCCCTTTAAGATTAGAAGATCGGAGAGAATTGTTTTTCTTAGCCATGGTTGGGGACTAGGACAAATTACATGCTAAATTGGGGCGCATGATTCTGGGGTTCGTGGTATAAGCTAGGACACAGCTGTGCACCTCCAGGCTGACCCAGACAACACACTTGGTGGTGAGCTAGGCCTTCAGCCTGAGGTCTTCTCAAATGCTTCTAAGCTGCTTCTGTTTGCATGCTGGGAACTCCTGCTGGGAGATGAAGCGGGCTGCTCAGAGAGCAGAGATCAAGGCTGCACATCTCCCTCAATCAAAAACCAGAAGAAAGAATAGTGCAAATGTAAGAAGTCAACTCTACCTTAAGCAACTGGGAACACTGGGACTGCTTAGCCTAGCAGGTGACACATATATTAGCCTGAGAATAGGCTTATACAGTTAATAGAAGGGAAATTAATAGAAGTTAAATATGTAGGAAAGGATATTAATTTAACTTATATAAAGAGAAGGGATATAAGTATATTAATCTGTGGAGATTCTCATCTTCATAGAAGGAGAAATAAATGAAAACTGCTTTCATTGTTTTTAAGGATAGAAGGGAGACATAAATGGAAATTGCATTAAATGTTTGTAAGTGTGCATGGATGAATAAATAAATCCAGGCCTGGTCTCACTGTGTAGCACACAAAGGCATGGATTCAGCTAAGTTTCTTGTCTGAAGGCAACCTAGTCTAGAAACAAATCTGGGTCAGTTCAGGCTACTCAGAGAAGTGCTATCGATAAATAATAATAATTGTTTTAAGGATTTTAAATTGTCTTAATTATCAAAATGAAGGTGGTATAACTTGGGTGGTTATAATGGTATTAGAAATCCTCTGTGAGAAAGGTCAAAGTAGAACAGGCCTAAATTTTTAAAAAGTAAATAAATAAATAAACAAAGGCTGCCAAATTGAATCAATCTATACTTTTGATGACTTCAGGTTGTTGGATCAAGGACATGCTATTTTGGGAGAGAGGCTCTGTATTTGTGTTAACAGGAAAGGAAAAAAGGCTTTGGACTCCTTCCAAAATAATATAGATCAGCTATGATAAAGGAAGACCCCCTGAAAAATACTGACTGCAGACAGGAAGGAAAAAAACCCGAGAAGACCAGACAGGTCAAGTAGCGTGACCTGTTGATCCCTTTACACGGGAAAACTGAAACTGGCTGAGACGTAAAAAGGTCTGTAGCCCAAACTCGAGCCATGCAGAGCCCCTACATCTTATTGGCTACAGAATCCTCAAAGGTCATCTTGCCATCCTTTCAAATGTCATGGATGAAGATTTATTACAATTTGGTTATTGATCAAACGAACTCACACAAAGGACAGTTGTCTTTCGCCTGCTCAGACAAGGAGCAAAAATTCATCCTTAACGGATCTGTGCACCTCGTGCATTCCATACAGATATCTTTATAGACAAAGGTTGCATTGATTATTTTTAGCTATTTACTATATGAACAACCTTGAAAACACTTTATTGTAACTAACTACATTAGGATCTAATATGACCATGGGTTTGACTATCTGGCTCTTAGTTTGCATGACTTAATTATTAAGGTTCATGTCATTACAGAATGAAACACGGAGAGGACAGTGACAAGATTCACACTTGGGGATGTGAAATGACCTGCTGGTCCAGCTCCCTGCCTGATCCTGCCTCAATGGACACTATTTCCAGAGACTTCCTTTGGGAACAGTTTCAGAAAGGATTGCTAATCCTCTATGATCTCAGTTCATCTAGCCTTTCAGATGGTTCCAGTCAGGACTTCAGTAAAGCCCTGAACTTTATCAGCACAGAGAGACTGGACAACAAATACCACAGCTAGCTTTCCTAAGGCTAAGCATTTTTTCTACTTTTCTTGACCATCCCCCAAAAGGAATTTCAGCAGGAATCAATTATAAGAAAATCGTCGTCCCAACCTTTTAAATTGGGGTGCATGGTTTGAGTCATTTTATAAATTAGAGCTATGTCGCCATTTTAAGGGATACTTTACAAATAATCAGTTTCAGACAGGGAGGAAACTAGACAGAGAGCTTAGACTCAGGCATTTCTATCTTTCCTTTCCTCTTCTCTATCCTTCTTTCTTAGGTAGAAGGGGTTGAAAAGAAAAAAGGGGGATATGGTAGTATTATAAGAAATTATGTCAATGTGGATGGATTATTAAATTTACCCTTAAACAAAGCGTTTTATATCTATAATCTTACATTGGTAGAAATCTTTATATTTCGATGTAGAATTGAAGTTATATTTTTTACATTAGTACAGAATTTATATATTGATGCAGGTTTAAGGTTTTCATTGGTATATATTTTTGTATGTTGATACAACATTTAAAATTAATTTTGTTACTCTTAAATAGGCATTGTGTCTATGCAACTCATTTAAATATACAAAGCTTAGACTCAGCCCTTTTTTTTTTTTAGATTTATTTATTTATTTACCATATCTAAGTACACTGTAGCTGTCTTGAGACACCCAGAAGAGGGCATCAGATCCCATTACAGATGGTTGTGAGCCACCTGTGCTTGCTGGGAATTGAACTCAGGACATTTGGAAGACCTGTCAGTGTTCTTAACTGCTGAGCCACCTCTCCAGCCCCGACTCAGTCTTTCAATAACTGCTATTACAAACTGTTTAGAATAATTAAGTGATGCAAGTTAAGAGCCAGATAGTCAAACTCATGGTCATATTAGATTCTAATGTAGTTAGTTACAATAAAGTGTTTTCAAGGTTATTCATATAGTAAATAGCTAAAAATAATCAATGTTTAACAACTCAGTTATGCTATATATAGATGATCTTCAAATTGTCTAAGATTGACAGAATATAGATTTTAGAATCATGTCATTATTTTAAAAAAATCTTTTGATTACAAGACAGATCTGCTCCTGACAGTACCCCCATTCCACATCAAAAAAGATATTGAGCCAGGCGGTGGTGGCGCACGCCTTTAATCCCAGCACTCTGGGAGGCAGAGGCAGGTGGATTTCTGAGTTCGAGGCCAGCCTGGTCTACAGAGTGAGTTTCAGGACAGTCAGAGCTACACAGAGAAACCCTGTCTTGAAAAACCAAAAAAAAAAAAAAAAAAAAAAAAGATATTGAACATCAATATCACCATGTGGAGTTGCTTCAATTGTGGCGAGCTCTTAAAATATAGTTGTGGCTAAATCCTGCTGGTGTTTTCTGCTATCCACCCCAATGCTTTATGTTCCCAAATAAAAGACCCACACACAGCCTTATATTTGAATATGCCTTGAGCATCATATTTAAAGTCCCAAGCCTAGGAATCCTAAAATCCTGCCTCTCTGTCCTCTCCAGCTATTGGCTATTGGCATCTTTTTTGTAACCAATCAGGAGCAACTGAGGGCAGGTTCTGAGAAGCTACATAAAAATGTTCCTGTGCAACCAGCTTTTTGGGGGAATATAATTGGCATTAAAATGACATTGGATAAGAATGCCCTATTTTCATCAGCAGACAGATGCTATCCAAAATGGACAGATGCAGGATGGTTGACTGCAAAACTCTGCCAAGGCAAGGTAAACTAGTCCTTCATAATTCCTGCTTCTCTTAAGGACTGTCAGATGTTTTGGGCCAGAAAGATGAAGATAGATGTTCCAACATAAGGAATATTGGGGACTATCCAATTGGCAATCAGCTGTCTTTGCCAATTGTTTAAATTTTAGAAGCTATATTCTTGCATACTCAAATACATATTCCCTCTTAAATCTCTAACAGGGTTGAAGACTAGTTATAGTCTCACAATTGAACTTAAGTTGTTTAGCATTAAAGAAGATGGTCTAGATTTGAAAGGATAGTTTTCAGATGGTGTGATGGTTTGTACACACTTGGCCCAGGGCATGGCACCATTAGGAGGTGTGGCCTCGTTAGAGTAGGTGTGTCACTGTGGGCATGGGCTTTAAGACCCTCATCCTAGCTGCCTGGAAGCCAGTGTTCTGCTAGCAGCCTTCAGATGAAGATGTAGAACTCTCAGCTCCTCCTGCACCATGCCTGTCTGGATACTGCCATGTTCCTACCTTGATGATAATTGACTGAACCTTTGAATCTGTAAGCCAGACCCAATTAAATGTTGTCCTTATAAGAGTCGCCTTGGTCATGGTATCTGTTCACAGCAGTAAAACCTTAACTAAGATAGTAATACAAGTTGAAATCAAACGTGATTTAGGTACAGAATTGTAAGTTATTAAATTAGGATAAATGATAAAAATACCTTATCTAAATTGCCAAATATGATTGACCGGATGTTAGAAGTATATATCGCACCTTATAATTTGCATAATTGTAATCAGTTTATATCTGAGAGAAGAGCCTTTTATTGGATTGAAAGGGGGAATTGTGGAGGTTTTCTCTTTTACTGTCTATTATACTGCTAAATGTAGGCCCCCAAAACCTGGAGTCTGCACGTAGCCCTGTGACTATGCCCTGTTATTTCTGATTGTTGAATAAAGATGCTAACAGCTATTAACTTGGCAGAAGAGACACTGGGGGCTTAGTTTTCCTGGGCTTGGAGTCAGAGGAGGATCACAAGGGAGAAGTGTGCAGGAGGAGGAAGGAGAAGCAGCCATAGGTTCCCCCATGCAACCAGTCAAGAAGTGTGGCCCTGGAGGCTTACCCAGGAGCTAAGAGCCCAGAAGAAACATAGTAAGTAATAACTTGGGGGTTATCAATAGAAAAATAAACTAACAGCATGGAGGGTAGGCATCTGTTGTGCTACTTAAGGCTTACTGTAAATATAAAGGCTGTGAATGTGTCTTTCATCCACATACTTAAATAATCAAGGTCGGGTAGAAACCTCTGGTCAGTATTTAAATACATTCTACAACAGTAAGACATGCCTTTAATCTGGATCTTAAAGTATGAAGGCACACCTTTAATCTAGATCCTTTGATCTGGGAAAGCCCACCTCTAATCTGAGCCACAGCTCTGAGGGTAGCCTATATAAGGGCATGGAAGAAGGAAGCTTTTGCTCTTTGCCTACTTCCTCTCACCTTTCTGGCAAGTTCTCTCCTTCACTCACTGGCATTAGAGCCTGCTTCTGCAGGATTGCAGCAAGAAGACCTAAGACATCCAACATTGTGAACTGGGCCAATTACTGAATTCTGTTTATAGCCTTTCTGTTTATAGCCAGCAATTGTTGAACTCACTAGATTGTAGCCTGTAATTCATTCTAATAATTTCTTTCTTTCTTTTCTCCTTTCTTTCCTTCTTTCTTTCTTTCTTTTTCTTTCTTTCTCTTTCTTTCTTTCTTTTGTTCTTTCTTTCTTTCTTCCTTTCTTTCTTTTTTCATCTATCATCTATCATCTTTCTCATATGTATATCTATCTATCTATCTATCTATCTATCTATCTATCTATCTACCTATCTATCTTCTATAAGTTCTGTTACTCTAGAGAATCCTGACTAACAAGACCGCTGTGCCACCTCTTCAGCCCCAACAACCAGAAAATCTTAACTAAATTCCATTCTTCATGGTATAGAGTCCAGCCATCCTGTTAAATCTAACTCGATACCTAGCTGTTTGTCTTAGGGTTTTACTGCTGTGACGCCAAGACCAAGGGAATTCTTATAAGTACAACATTTAATTGGGTCTGGCTTACAGTTTCAGAGGTTCAGTCCATTATCATCAAGACAGAAGCATAACAGTGTCCAGGCAGGCATAGTACAGGAGGAGCTGAGAGTTCTACATCTTATTGGAAGGCTGCTCAGAGAACACTGATTTCCAGACAGCTAGGAGGAAGCTGAGTACAGCACCCTGTGATTATGACCTCACCCTGTGATTGTAGCCATTCTTGAAGTATCTGATCATGAAAACCCCTTGCTGTCTATTGCTCCAGGAACTTGAAGAGGGTTTAGTGAGTTTCCTCATGTCAATCAGCCTTAATCTTTTTCTTCAGGTGTCATTTTCTGTGACTGGTTCTCCTGACCCACAAAGACAAAGGTCTCCCAGTCCTGTTCTAGAGATTTACCCACATGTTCCATGAGCCACATGTGGTCTCTGTGTCCCCTGTTAACTGTCCTTTGGGAATCACATCTTTCTCAGTGTCCAGGCTCCACAGAGAACATGTTCTTACCTACCCATACTAGCAACCATTGGCTTTTTACAAATTAGTTTATATATATATATATGAAAAGTTTCTTCTTGGTTTTCATTTTTCTTTATGTCAGTATTAGTATAGTCATTGTCATAAATAGCAGATAAGAATGGGAAATTGTCATCCATTCCATTCTCTGTATGCTTTTCAATTTCATGGCATGTATCACAAATAGAAGGTGATTGAATTGTAAAATTCTAAACCATTGCCTGTGAATATAATGCCCCAAAGATTAAAATATTTCTCCTGGTTGATTTAAGAATAGTTATCAGTAGTATGTGTTTAGCTTAGTCTCCTTTCCTGTTTTGCTCATTAAATATAGATCCAACTTACAGAGGAAAGAGTTTATTTGAGCTCACAGTCCAAGTACAGCCCACCATGGCAGAGAAGCCAAGGCAGCAGGAGCTTGAAGCAGCTAGCCACATAACATCCAGAGTAGAAGAGCTTACTGAGGTGAGAACTAATTCAGTCTTATGAGGATGACAGCAATCCCTCCAAGGACCCTGCACCTCAACCAAATGTCTGCTATGTTGGAAACCACGTTTCAAAGTGAATTTTGGAGAGACTGAGTCTCTTCACAAACCATCTCCTCTCTCAAGGGGTCATCTGTGGAGGGTAATGATGTAAAAGTCTCAAATAGGCTGAGAAACCCCAGACAGAAAAGCAGATTGATAATAACAGCTTTTGCAGGGTGTTAGGACCCAGAAAGTTTCTGGTAAGAAGATTGACATACCAACCTCCAATGGTTCCTAGCACTTTGAGAAGATGGAATTTAACATTCCCAAAGTTCCCTTTCATCTCTTACAACAGACCCCCCTCCACTTTACCTTGTGTCACAGTGCATAGTCTCCACTCCTGTGGAGAGACTCCTGCCCTTCACTGTTCTGAACAAAGGGCACTTCTCCTGTAGATCTCTCTCTCTCTCTCTCTCTCTCTCTCTCTCTCTCTCTCTCTCTCTCTCTCTCTCTCTCTCCCTCTCCCTCTCCCTCTCTCCTTCTCCCTCTCCCTCTCCCTCCCTCCCTCCCTCCCCCTGTCTCCCTCTCCCACCCCTCCTCTCTCCCATTTCTATGTTGCCAATGTAAGAGCTCAAAAATCGATGAAGGAAGACCCAGACTCAGGTAATATGCAAAAACAAAGAGAGTCTGTTCTGCAGAAACAGCCAGCATGTGGGGGTCAACCATTCTTTGAAATGGTGGCCCTAGACAAAGGTGCACAGACCTTCTTATAGGGAGCTGGGATGGGTGAAACTCTCAGAAGGATTAGATAATCTAAAATTTTATTGGTGAGTGTTAGGGGGGGGTCATAGGCAGACAGTGGTCTGCATCCCTATGTCACAAATATCCAACCATACAATGAGACAGGGCTGCCCAGCGCAGATGGCCCATCCTGAGGTAAGATATTTCCCCGTTTTTTCTGATTATCCCCAGGCCGTTCTTTGGGAGGGGTTATGATCTTGTTCTGGATTTTATGGTCTGTTCCTGGAGCTGGTGTCTTATGGCCTTCTTTTCAGAATCAGGCCTGGTCCTTGTGTGGAAACGATTGAGGTGTATGTTGTTCTTTTAACTTGGTAATCCTGATCTAACAATATGAAATGGAAATGTTAGCAACCTGGGAAATAATTCAGTTCCCAAACTTCTCTTATTACTCATTTCCTGTAGAATATTCTGAGTGAAGGTCACAAAGATGGCTTAGTGGGTAAGAGTGCTTTCCACGAAAACCTGAATTTAACCCTCAGGACCCAGGTAGTGGAAAGAGAGAACCAACTTCTAAAAGTTCTCCTCTGGCCCCCATGCACAGATCTGGCACGCATACCTGGATACACACATACACACACACACACACACACACACACACACTGATAATAGTAATAGTAGTAGTAGTAGTAGTAGTAGTAGTAGTAGTAGTAGTAAATTAAACATTTAAAACTTCTTTTTTGTTGTTTTGTTTTGTTTTTCCAGACAGGGTTTCTCTGTATAGTCCTGGCTGTCCTGGAACTCACTCTGTAGACCAGGCTGGCCTCGAACTCAGAAATGTACCTGCCTCTGCCTCCCAAGTGCTGGGATTAAAGGTGTGCGCCACCACCACCCCCATCCCCACCCCCACACCTGGCCATTTAAAACTCCTGAATCAACTAAGTAGAAACCAGTAAGCACAATGTCAGCAGTGTGATGTCAGCAAAGCACAATCCCCTAACTTGTCATTTAACTATTGTTTTTGAGATGTGTTGGTGTTATAGCTGAAAACCGTAGTGTGTAGCTTTGGCTACCCCACCAGGAATGGGCCACACTACCAGGCCCCACCCAGAGAATATAGGATCTGTGGATAAAAGACACAGACCCAACACAGTTGCTCAATTTCAACTCGCCTTATCGGCTCCACCGCTGGGCACCTCCAGCCTACCTCAGCCCTTTGTTCGGTAGTGCCCTTCCCACAACTCCCAGCTCAGCTCCCTAAATCTGCATCCACCCTCAGTTGCTCAGTCACCTTCCGTCCCAGCTCAACATCCCAATCTCCTGCCTGTAGAAGCAGCCTGTGGCCACTCTGAGATTTCACATGACTGGTTGGCCTTTTTCTCTCCCAAGCACGGCAAACTCTGCCTCTCCTAGCATCTGCTAGCTTGCCTGTGGGTACCTGCCACCTGCCTATTCCTACTGCCCAGCAATTAGCCCATGGCAGCTTTACTGATCAAGAACCAATCAGAGAACAGAACCTTAGCATCGGAACCACCCCTACAGAAAACTTACTTTACTTTTGTGTAATCATAAGCATAAGCTATATGTTTACGCTTAGTATAAAAATACAAAAGAAGGATCTGCTGTTTGTTTTTATTTTAAGGGAGTCTTATTTTACCCAGACCTGAGAAAAATTCCCTTCATGTATGGAAAGGTTCAGATTTGGATACTGTAAGCAAGAGCCCAGTCACCCAACTGGACCACTCTGTGGGTAGAAAGAAAGTTTTATTAGGAATCGAACTGCCAGGGTGAGTGTCTTAGTTTGGGTTTTACTACTGTGAGCAGACACCATGACCAAGGCAACTCTTATAAGGACAATATTTAATTGGGGCTGGCTTACAGGTTCAGAGGTTCAGTCCATTATCATCAAGGTGGGAGTGTGGCATGGTGCAGGCATGGTGCAGGAAGAGCTGTGGGTTCTACATCTTTATCTGAAGGCTGCTAGCAGAATACTGACTTCCAGGAAGCTATGATGAAGGTCTTAAAGCACACACCCACAGTGACATACTTACTCCAACAAGGCCACACCTCCAAATAGTGCCACTCCCTGGACCGAGCATATTCAGACCTTGACAGCTGGGAACAGCAACTTGGTGGGAAAGCAAGAAACTTTGACATGATGGTCAGAAGGGTAGGAGTCTTTAAGCCAATATAAGCTGTTCAGATGATCTAGATGCCCTTGTCCCACATAGTTAACTATTGGGGTAGATAAAGACTGCAGTGGGTGTCTTGGTATACAGAAAACCACTTTACAAGAGACCTAAGGAATGCTGAGTTTTGGGGAAATGGAAATGCTTCCATTTACCTCATAACAATCCTCTGTTTGCCCATTCAAGATTCCTTTTGTTTAGGATGTTGTCACTGGCACCGCCATGGGACCCACTGTGGATCTAACAGCAACAGAAATGAGGAACGAAAAAGCCAGGCCTTGACCCAGACACCTTTTAACTGCTCCCACCCCAGAGAGACTGGGTACTGCAGGGAAGAAAGTCCAGGGAGGTGTTGTTTGGATATTGCTCAAGGAATGAATAAAGTGGTGACAGATGGGGCCATATGCACAGGACCCTGAGCTGCTGGGGCAAGTGTCAGACTAACTCAGTCCAAAGGGTCACCCTAGTTCTGGAAGAGCCAAAGTTTTTGCTGGAATCTCCAAGATGTCTTTGGGACCTGTCAGGGTTTTACCCCTGTGAAGAGATAACATAACCAAGACAACTCTTATCAAATCAAACATTTAATTAGATCTGGCTTACAGTTCAGAGGTTTAGTCTGTTATCAACATGGCAGAAAGCATGGTGGCGTGCAGTTCGAGTACTGAAGGAGCCTAGAGTTCTACATCTTGCTTCAAAGGCAGCCAGGAGGAGACTGGATTCTGAAAGGCCAAAGCCTACTCTGTCTTGAGACAGGCCTCCATCTTAAAGAAAAAAAGCCTGAGAACTTGACCTGCAGCAGAACCCAAGCTGCACCCATAGACCAGGAGGGACCCCATGGCTTGTCCTTGGCCAGTTACTCCCTAGCTACTTCCTAGCAACCGTTAATCAAAGATCGGTCTGGTTGTTTCAGATGTGCTTTCAAACCGTTTGTGACTGTGCACGGTCTTGTTTCACAGCACCCAGCTGTCCGATTATAGTCTTCCTATTAGATGCTCTCCAGAGTGGACACCCCTTCCCTCACCTCCTCCCTTGCTCCTGCTTTCCTATAAAAACTTGTCCTGCTGAGGGTTCGGGGCTGCTCTGCCTGCCCATCCTGTCCTGCTGGGTCAGGATCCCAGTTGGAGGAGAGCCCAAGCCTGAGCTTGTAATAAAGAAACCCTAATGCTATTACATCAAAGATGGCTCCTTGGTGGTCTTTTGGGGTTCACAAATGCTTCCTGGAACAACAGATTCCACACTGATTCCACCTGCCTCCATAGTGACAGTACCTCCTCCAACAAGGCCACACCTCCTCATAGAGCCACTTCCTATGACTAAACATTCAAACCCATTCATATATTGGGGCCAGACCTATTCAAACCACCACAGGGCCCCTTCCTCTTGTACTTTGCACTGTAGCTTCATTTGGCCAATTGCAGAAATAAGTTCCCAGTCAGGTAGTGGGGCTAAGCCCCAATAGAGCACACTTTCAGCATGGAAACCTCAACAGGAGAGTACTTATTTCTAGTGTAGTACATGGATCAGGCCCAAGGAATGCAGACCAGTCAGTGTTTGAGCAGGGTATAGGGCCCACATCTGTAACTGTCCGAAATTACGTCGAACAGGTTACCTGGAGGGGAAGCTGGGGATGTATGGGAAGGCGGCGAAAAGAGACAGAGACCAAGACAACACCTGCTATTCAAGTTCTCAAAGTTTAATGGAAAACTCCAAATATATAGGCAGGGGAACCCCTCCACCCCAAAGGCTTCTCAGCAGAACCGGTTCAGTTGCTCCACAGGTGGCTAGTGTTTCTCAGGAAACTGCAGGTCCTTGAAGAACAATAGGCTTCACCTTGGTCTAAGCACTCCACCCTAGGTGGAGAGGATTATGGCTAACACAGGAGATCCTGCTCAAAGGCTGGGAGAGGAACTTCACATTGGTCAATGTCCAGTTCCTGCCAGGTGCCATGGCACCTCAATATGGCTCCCTACACACATCCCATGCCCATGTTCCTAATTGTGGCTGTTAGGGATTGCCCACATTCCAAAACCAGGTTCCTTCTGCCTTCAATGACGTGGGGCCAATGCTACTTCATCACTGAAGTCCAATGTGACACATATCCTGTCATCACAATGTGTATGCTCCATACTCCTCCCAAAAAGTCAGTGCCAGTTCTATTACACAGCCCGCTCCTCTCTCTCTCTCTCTCTCTCTCTCTCTCTCTCTCTCGCTCTCTGGCTCTCTCATTCCCATTCAAAAGCAGCCTCTAGCCTCCAATAAATCTTCTAGTGTAAGGTCGGTCATGTGGTGTAATCTTTGCAGCATTCCTTGGCCCTCTGAGACTTGAACAGGATATCCTGGTGCCTGTGTTCCCCTTCGGGTGTCTGAACTGCACTGAGACCCTATCGCTTACCTCCAGTCTGCCCACAACAGACCACCTTCCCACCCTCTTATCATCTGGCTCTCCATCTATCACCGGCAATTGATGATTGATCTTTCTATGCTGGCATAAATACTTCACCCCCTGAGCCTCAGGTGAAATACCTAAGCCCCCCATGAGAAAATTAGACCCCTAGCGAACTTAGAGCCTGAGACAGAAATAGAGTAGGAACAGCATGTTTGGCTAAGACCCACCTGACTGGACCCTTAGTTCTGGGAATTGGCTGATCTTGGCCTGGCCCTAGGGATAGAACATCCTGCTCTGGGAACTAGGTAACTGCAAAAATTTGAGCCATCCTGTACTTTCCCATTCTGTACTTCCCCATTCTGTACTTCCTCATGATGCATGTTTTTCTTGCCTTGTGGTTTTCCCCTTTAAATACCCCTGACTTCAGTTGCTCGGGGTTGAACTCCTCTACCCCTGCGTGGGATATGAGCTCGGCCCCAGTGCACTGGTTTCCCGAATAAACCTCATGTGATTGCTGCAAGGACAGTCTTTCATTAGTTCTTGGGGGGTCGTGTGATCCCGAGTTTTGAGTGAGGGTTTCCCCTCTCTGAGGGGTCTTTCACAGGTACTCCGGAGACAGAGGTACCTGTCCTGCTCTGGCCCTTTCCCTTGATTAGGCTTCCTTTTTGAACTCAGTTTTCATCTTTTGGGTTTTCTTGTAAGACTTGGTACAAGGTGACCAATTCTTCAGGCTGTTTGTCCTGACCCCTGTTGTGTGTAGTGATGACCCTACTGAACAGCTTGTCTTCCTCATTCAGTTCCCCCCCTCCCCCTGAGTCCTTGGGGATACTTTAGATTTTAGGCTTAGGACTTTCCTCTCTTCCTCACCCATGGGAGCAGTATTGTCCATACCATTTGGCTCCCCTTTGGAATGCCACTTAGAAAAACTCCAGCCTCTCCACCTGGCACCTGATCTGAAGAGCCCCATTTTTCTTCATGTTTTCAATAAAATCTGGCATCAATATCCCTTAGATAGTAAATTAAAATGTGGCCTACTAGAAGTACCCTAGATCCCAGTATTGTAGGGCCTTTACCAATACTGCAAACGATCAAGGGGCATGGAAAGAGGTACCCCATTCCCTAGTCATCTGTTCTCTGCTCCAAGCCCAGATTTCCTTTTGGTCTGGTCTGCCAACCCACACGCTGGGTTAATGTCCTCTTTAAGTTAAGGTTGATGGATCTGTGAGATTGCTGCAAAGGGGAAGCCGGAGCCCGACCTTGCCGGAGGGGAGAAGGCAAATGCAGGCCAACCTCAATGTGCCCACACCGCTGTTCCCACCCCTCACTACCTGGTGCACCTCTCTGCTTCCCCCTGCAGCATCCTTCCCTAAGGTACACAAGGATCATTTGTTTCTGTTGGCTTTTTGCCACCCACAAAATTTGACTTCAGATTCTAGAGTCTGATTATTCAGCTGCTGCTTCCCTCTGCCGGCTTTTGAACCATTTGTCTCTCATCTCTTTCAGCTCCAACCCGCTGTGCCCTCCATGTGGCATCTCCATGACCCTTGTCTCCTGCAGCCTGCTATGCCTCTTGCCTGCTACATCCGTGCGTACATCTCCTCCCCCCCCCCCGCTCTATTTCTCTTTGTTCCTCCTTGCCTGTATGCTGCAAGCTCCTTCCTTTCTTGCCCCTCGAAGCTACCTGCTAAGTCCTGCGGCTCCTTTAAGTCCTTTTGGGCTCGGCAGTGTTGCCTCCTTCTGAACAGCTCCCTTCTGGAAGAGCTGCAGCTGCTGCTTCTCTGTGCTCTTATTGGCTTCTACGATATTGGAACCCTCTCTTGGGTGGAGTTTCCTGATTGTTTTCTAAGTTCAGCCTAAAACAAATAACTAGAAACAAACGAAGTTTGATTAATTGATAATTACTTAATAGGTAATAGTCTCCAAAACTTTTCAGAGATCGGTTGAGTGTTTAACGGAAGGGAGGATCAGGAAAAGAAAGGTGCCAGCAACACCGCTAAGCTCTCCAAAGAAAATGGGGGGGACACCAAAGAGCTCCACCTGGAGCTTGCTTTCGATGTGGCAAATCTGGCCATTGGATGAAACTCCCCTTCTCCTTGCACACTGCCAAAGAGGACCTTGCACAGACAGGACACTGGGTAGTTGATTGTCCCAGTTTGCATAGATGAGACAGGCAAGCTCTTCCTCCACAGGAAAGTTCTTTGGATCTTCTGGACCTAGTGGCAGAAGACTGGCACTCCCCAGGGCTGCCATGGGGGAACTTGAGGTGGCTGTCCAACTGCTCTGTAAGCCTCTGCCATTCTTAGAAGATCCAGGAGCTACTTGGTCTGTACTTCCTGCTTACTCTGGTCAGATTTATCCTTCTCAGATCTCTGGTGGCATTGATGACTGGCCTGGTGATAGGTTTGTCACTTTAACAACAGCAACCCTGGCTTCAGCTGTCTTCTCAGTTCTCTTCCTGTGTAAAAATCAGGCCTCAGGCCTCACTTTCCTAGAGCTACTCCTAGGTGCAGACATAGTTTACCTTGCTAACAGACACACACACAAAAAAAGACATAAACTCACCAAACAGGTTTCGATGTAATTCTTTATTTTTCCTTTATTTAAAGGAACTTGATTACAATGATGGCTCTCAGTAATCAGCCACCTGTGTGTTATGGTAAATTATTGGGTTGGAAAAAAGTATAGTTTATGTAAGGTCTGAAAGGTTATATAAGTTGTAAAGGTCTAAAAAAAGTGTTTTAAGATATGTAGATGCACATTATAAAACTTTAAGAACTTGTTTTAAAGTGTGTAGATGCAATTTGTAAAAGTGTAAGAAAGTGATTTAAGGTATATGGGGAAATGAAAAGTATTTCTGACTTCCCCCTCTGTATGCTTTTGTTACAGTAAGACTTCAAAGTTCAAAGTTTTAGCTTAACCAATGAAGTTTTGATGAACTATTAATTTAGCTCTGGTAAGCGCCAACTGTTATTATAGTCATAAGCTCAAGATTTTAAATTTCTTTTGGTTGTTTTCTTCCTTCCTTCCTTCCTTCCTTCCTTCCTTCCTTCCTTCCTTCCTTTCTTTCTTCCTTCCTTTCTTTCTTTCTTTCCTTCTTTTTTTTTGTTGTTGTTTTTTTGTTTTTTTGAGACAGGGTTTCTCTGTGTAGCCCTGGCTGTCCTGGAACTCACTCTGAAGACCAGGCTGGCCTCGAACTCAGAAATCTGCCTGCTTCTTCCTCCCAAGTGCTGGGATTACAGGCGTGTGCCACCACCACCTGGCTTTGGTTGTTTTCTAAGTATAGAGTTAAAGGTGTGTGTGTGTGTGTGTGTGTGTGTGTGTGTGTGTGTGAAAGAGAGAGAGAGTATGTATGCTAAAACATCTTTGTGCAATCTATATATCCAGCCCTCTGGAAGGAGTATTCATGAATTTAACCCAGAATCATTTTTGGGTCCCTAAAGCTTCTATGACTCAAAGGTGTAAATCTACTGTTCTTTCTACAATTTGGATTTCTGTACAGATTACAAACAGTGGTAATGCTGATGAGGGACTCTAGGAGGGATTCCAGTCCTACACCCTCCCTACCACTTCCCCTCCCTGGAGTCAAGGCTAGGCCAAGTTCCATTCTCCACCCACAGGAACAGTTTTGAGTAAAAAAATTCTCAGAATGTACTGACTGATAGTTATCTGACCCCCTGGAAAGTCCCAGGTAGAGTTCAAATGTGTGTCATGCTTGCTAGCCAATAGATTTAAAGGTCAGGATGCTTAGCCAATAAGTTTGAACTGTAACTTGCTGATGTAACCTGTGCCCCTAAAAAGTATAAAAACTGCTTGTGATAGCCATTTGAGGTTGCCTTCTAGTCACTCGCCTTGAGGGACTGATTGAGGGTTGAGCCTGTTGTGCAGGAAAATAAACCTCTTGCTTTTGCATCGATCTGCATCTCCATGCCTTACTTGGGGGCATATCAAAGTTAAGTACCACTGACCAAGTCTTACACTAACATATCTGAAATTTATCTCTTTCTGTAAACTTTTTTTTAATTTGTTTTTGTTGTTGTTGTTGTTTTGTTTGTTTTTTGAGACAGGGTTTCTCTGTATAGCCCTGGCTGTCCTGGAACTCACTCTGTAGACCAGGCTGGCCTCGAACTCAGAAATCTGCCTGCCTCTGCCTCCCAGAGTGCTGGGATTACAGGCGTGTGCCACCATCGCCCGGCTCTTTTTGTAAACTTGAAAAAAAAATCTTGTAAGTTCCAGGGAATCAACTTGAATTTGCTCCTTGCAGGTCCAATGGACTCCAGATAAGTCCAGTCAGCCAACAGCTCATTTCTCCACCTGCCTATTCTTTCTACTCCTGAGGGCAGAATCACCTCCATTTCTTGTGGCCTTGGGACTGACTTCTCTCCTCTAGTTACCAGAAGCACGGGCCTCAAAGTTTCAAATGCATATATAAGAAAAAATTTCCCCTAAACCCCTTAACATTTCCTCCCGTCCCTAATATTTATCTGCTTCAGCAGATTCCCAATCAATTAAAGACTGCAAACCAAAACAATGTGGCTTACACCTGTAGCCCCAGATGGTCCCCCAGCCTTGGCCAGCATTCCAGCTTTCTTGTGTCCCCAAATATGTCAGTGGCCCCCGTAGTGCAGGAAGAGCGTGGTGATCTCCCTCCTGTCTCTCCGGTCACACCTTCCCATTTGCTTGCCCTTTATAATAAACAAGAGAGAGGTTTATTCAGAACTGCATCATTTCAGAATCAGTGTCTTGCTGCGTCAATGACTCAGTTCCAATGCCGTGTCATCCTATGACATGTCATCACGTGTCATGCCAGTGTGGTGAAAGGATGAGAATTATGGCCTAGGGATCCCCTGCGCCTAACTTTTGAATGTCTCCAAAGGGTCAGAAGTTTATCCTGCTCTTTGTTGGAAACTGGGTGAAGGTCACATTCCTTGGGCCCGCCCAGGAGTGCACTTGTCCCACCTGCCTGCCATGTCCAGGTGGGAGCCGCAGGCCTGGGAGGGTCCCCCGGCATCCTTTCCCATCTCTCCTCTGTGGAGCAGCTGGGACGCAGGTGAGCGGGGCTGGGCTGGTGGGGTCACTGCACGGGCTGCAGGGCTTGTGCCTGGTGGGTGCACAGGTCCCAGGCGCCTGCTGCTGGTTGGAGGGCCTTGAGTACGTGGTCCTGGCCCCATGGCAGGAAATGCGTACGTGACCCTGTACGCGACCCTGGCTTCCTAACAGGAAATGCGGAACAGGAAATGAGCTAACTAGTTACTATCTGGCTTCTATAGGAAACTGATTGGTCCTGGGAGCTCAGGCTTAGATAATTTAAGCTGATTGGCTTAGAAGCTATGGAGTGGCACAAATCAATTGGCTCGCACTGTGTGGGCTTTCGATGCTAAGGAATGATTGGTTTGCGTTATGCGGGGTTTTGTTGTAAACCTATAAAAGCTGTCCCGATTCTGCACTCGAGGCTCACAGTCCTCTACCACTGCATGGTGTATGGCTATGAACCCCAGAGCCTCTGGAATAAAAATCCTCTTGCTGTTGCATCAAGACCGTTTCTCGAGAGTGATCTGGGTGTCGCCTTCTGAGGTATGGGGTGCTGGGGCGCCCTCATTTTTTTGGATCTCACAGTGGCATGTCATCACTAAGGGCCAATGTTACATCCTTACTAAAGGTCTATGCGACATTTTTTGTCATAATATGAGCATGCTCCATTCCCCTCCAGTATAAAGCCTGTGCCATTGAAAGGGTTAACTCAGAGCCGGGCTGTGGTGGTGCACGCCTGTAATCCCAGCACTCTGGGAGGCAGAGGCAGGTGGATTTCTGAGTTCAAGGCTAGCCTGGTCTACAGAGTGAGTTCCAGGACAGCCAGGGCCACACAGAGAAACCCTGTCTCGAAGAAACCAAATCCAAAAAAAAAAGAAAAAAAAGAAAAAAGAAAAACAAAAACAAAAACAAAAAGAAAAAGAAAGAAAGGGTTAACTCAGAAACTTTGAAAAGGTCACAGAACACTGGCCCCTCCCAGAAGGGAGAGGCTGAATTACATTCCTCAGACCACAGGCCTTCCCTGCGGCTAGGAAAGGCCCAGAGTCTCTTGGCCACCTACCTCATCCTCTATCAACCAATTAGTTTAAAGGTAACGCTGCTCTGCCAATCACATTTTGCCTAATGTCGGCTGCCTAAGAACTATATAAAAGGCCTGCATAGCCGGAGTGTGTGTCATTCTGTCTCCATGTGCAGGGTGACCCCAGCATGCTGGATGATAATAAAAATCCTCTGGCTTTTTGCATCAATTCCCGTCTGTATGTGGTCCACTCAGGGGGGGTCTCTCCAGTAAGTTAAGATTCCCTTAACTCTTACATCACAGACCTCTCTCTCTCTCTCTCTCTCTCTCTCTCTCTCTCTCTCTCTCTCTCATCCCTCATCAGAAGTGGCCATCCATGAATTCCTTGGACCTTGGGTTACTGTAAAACTCTTACCGTGGTGGCCAAGGTAGAAAGTGGCTCTGTTAACCTCAACCCTTTTCCCTGCTGATCCTCATGTAAGTGCAGTTTCCAAGCAGGTCCCGGTGGGACAGAGTGATACCTTGTGTAGGTGTTAAAAAACAATCCTTGCTCTTATTAAGATGGTAAGGAAGACTAATTGGAGATGATTACAATAAAGATATTTCAGAGAGAGGAGAGAGAAAGAGAGATGTCAGGCTCAACTTTGAATACAACAAAGAAGAGCCGGGAGTTAAAGCTGTAGGAGGCCAGAATATGCCACTGGAGATTCGCCTTTTGGCATAAGCATCATTCTGAGCTGATTATTTTGAGAAACTGCAGACACTGGGAAAAGCTCTGAAAACAGAGTGGGAGTTCCTCTTTTGTAGGGGAAATTTACATCTGTAAAGGAAATCTCCATTTGTAAGGGCATCTTCCTCCAGTACCAAGAATAAAGATGATTAAGTCTGTAGTTGGAGAAAGCGGCCCACTTAAATCTACATGACAAACCTTAACCTTGTTCGTGAGCTGGTTCTGCTCAATTTCCATAACCTTTCTTTCTTTGTTTCCTGAAAATGATGATATTTAAGCCAGATGGTGCTATCAAAGCCACTTCTTGGAAACAGACTCTTTTCTCTGTGTAAGTCTATGTGTACATGAGGTTTATAGTTTATTATCCCTTTATCTTTTGGTAATCTGTCCTGCTAAAGGATCCTCACCTAAGAAACTGAAAGGATGAGAATTACAGGCTAAGAATCCCCCCTCCCGCCTCCCCCCCCCAAGTCTTAAATGACCCCAAAAAGCAGAAGTTTAGCCCGCTCTTTGTTAGCCCAGGAATGCACACATCACACCCGCCTCCAGGACTCCAGGGTCCACCTGTGAGCCGCAGGCCTGGGAAGGTCTCTGGCGTCCTTTCCCATCTCACTTCCATGGAGTAGCTGAGGTGAGGGCGAGCGCAGCTGGGCTGGCAGGATCACCGCGGGCTGCGGGGCTCATGCCTGGCGGGCACTCAGGTCCCCAAGGACATACTACTAGTTGGGGGGGGGGCTTTGAATACGTAACCCTGGCCCTGTAACAGGAAATGTGTAATAGGAAATACGTATGTGACCCTGTGGGTGACCCTCGCCCCGTAAGAGGAAATGTGTATGTGGCGGCCACGTAAGCGGAAATGAGCTAGCTAGTTTCTATCTGTCTTCTATAGAAAACTGATTGGTTGTCAGAGCGCGGGCTTGGATAATTTAAACTGATTGGCTTAGAAGCTATGGAGTGGTACAAATCCATTGGCTCGCACTGTGTGAGCTCGCGATGCTAAGGGATGATTGGTTTGTGTTAGGCGGGTTCTGTTGTAAGCCTATAAAAGCTGTCCTGATTCTGCACTCCGTGGTTCATGGACTTCTAACCTGTGTGGTGTATGGTTGTGATCCCCAGAGGCTCTGGAATAAAAATCCTCTTGCTATTGCATCAAGAACGTTTCTCTCGAGTGATCTGGGGTGTCGCCTTCCGAGGCGTGGGGTGCTGGGCGCATCCCCGTTTTTCTTTCGGGTCTTACAAAACCAAAAAAGGGGGGAGAGGGGAGTTGGGGATGTAGTTCCTAGGTAGTTCCTTTAGACGAGGAAATTGACCAAATAGCAAGGCTTTCCCAAAGAGATTCACCATCAGTGCAGAAGGTCAGTCACTGAAGTTATGAGTTTTCCCTGTTAATTCCACAGATTTGAGGAGAAAGATCATTAAACTAAATCATGGCCAAATTAATTAAAACAAGCTTTATTCATGTACATGGGTTGTCTCTCCCTGGGGTGAGATTCAAAAGATCAGCCCTGATATAGGGAATGATAGTTTTTAAAGCTCATGAGTAGGGGGTTTCCAATGGGGCGATTTGGCAGACAAATAGGTAAGGTCACAGGAGCAGTGCATAAGTATACTAAGGTGGTCATAACGACCCCCTAAAACACACAGTTGCAAGGTGATCATAACAAGGCAGTCATAGCAACGTGATCATAACAACCTCTTGAAATAAAGACATGATTGTCATTTTTCTTCCTGGAACAGGCAGTACAGAACCATTTGTAGTTAAGGTTACAGGTGAAGTATAGTTCAATCCTTAAGAAACAGATTTAATAATAATCAGGAATGAGCCAGTTCTGTCTTTACTAAATTGGCTTTCAAGCCCAAGATGGAGGCAGGCTGGTTTATCGTGACCAACATGAAAAAGTGGCAGCTTCGAACATAGAATCTGTCTCCTTGTGAGAAGGCTAGACTGGCTCCATGACAGGCTTCAGACTGGCAGTTCAGGAGACAAGGCCTAAATGTCTGTTTCTAAGAACTGGGCAAGGGCTGGAGAGATGGTTCAGTGGTTAAGTGTGCCGACTGGTCTTCCAAAGGTTGTGAGTTCAAATCCCAGCAATGACATGATGGCTTACAAACATCCAAAAAGAGATCTGATGCCCTCTTCTGGGATGTCTGAAGACAGCTACAATGTACTTACATATAATAAATAACCCTTAAGAAAGGAAGGAAGGAAGGAAAGAAAGGAAGGAAAGAAAGGAAGGAAGGGAAGGAAGGAAGGGAAGAAAGAAAGGAAGGAAGGAAGGAAGGGAAGAAAGGAAGGAAGGAAGAAAGGAAGGAAGGAAAGGAAGGAAGAAAGGAAGGAAAGGAAGGAAGGGAAGGAAGGAAGGAAGGGAAGGAAGGAAGGAAAGGAAGGAAAGGAAGGAAGGAAAGGAAGGAAAGGAAGGAAGAAAGCCTCTTCTGGGATGTCTGAAGACAGCTACAATGTACTTACATATAATAAATAACAGGAAGAAAGGAAGGGAAGAAAGGAAGGGAAGAAAGGAAGGGAAGAAAGGAAGGGAAGAAAGGAAGGGAAGAAAGAAAGGAAGGGAAGAAAGGAAAGGAAAGGAAGAAAGGAAAGGAAGGAAGAAAGCCTCTTCTGGGATGTCTGAAGACAGCTACAATGTACTTACATATAATAAATAACCCGAAAGAGAAGAAAGGAAGAAAGAGAGAGAGAAAAAAAAAAACCTGGTCAATTCCAGGCAAATCCAGGCAAGTCCAGGCCTCAGAAGGTGCCCGCCATCTGGCCTAAGGCAAGGACAATGGATCAGCAGTAGTTTCTAGACTTCCTCAGCAAGTTTTCAGACCTCCCCAGCAACAGTTTCTAGCCCCCATACCCCAATAATGGTTCTGGCCAATAATGGTTCTGGAATGTCCCTAGAAATGGAGTCAAGATTAAAATAGAGGTCACCTACCCCTCCCTGGAATTCCCCTAATGTGCTTTAAATTGGGCCTGTGAGCTCAGTTGGTTGTCTCCTCTATCTTGGTAATGACCCATGCTGGACTTCTGCAGAATCAAACATTCTTCACATTTACATACTATTTGAGTCCAGGGTATCATTCTCCAGCAAATTATGGACACTTACACTAGTATATAGGGCTTAGGGTTAAATTTGTGGAAAAAAGAATCAAGATGATCCAAGGTTGTGAAAGGTGACTGAAATCACGTAAAGATAAAATAGCAAGTACCCTCTGCACACTGGAACTGGCACAGGTGGGCTCTTAGCCTGTGATCCGGGGACATGCCATGTCACAGAGCTCTTCGGGTTTGGATGAACTGTGGAAGTTCCTGTGACTTCAGTAATTTGGTTCCCAGGACTAAAGTGACTCACTTCTTTAGATTCTTCCCTGACTTCCTGGGTCCCAAGTCATGACCAGTAGGAACGTTACTTATTGATTAATTGGACTTAATTGATTAAACAGGCTTATTTAAGGGTCACCCTGGTTTCAGGGAGTGAATGGTTCTCTAGCCAGTTGCCTGGCTTCTGTAGCTCTGCTTGAGACAGGACAAGGCTGAATTGGGGCCCCGAAAAGAGACGAACTCAGGGGAGCCTGAGGCTCCATCGAGGAGAGAGTCTTTGAAAGAAAAAGATAATTAAAGGGGAGCTTAGTGGCAAGAAAATCAGAAGACATTACTGTTGGGATTGGCAGGACAAGGCCCTAAATCAGCATTTCTCAGTCTGTGGGTCTCCATCCCTTTGGGGGATCAAATGGCCCATTCATATGGGTCTCCAAGACCATCAGAATATCCAGATATTTAGATTATGATTCATAACAGTAGCAAAATTACAGTTACAAAGGAGCTTCTGTGGAATCCATGAGGCTGCCCTGGGTCTATAGGGCCAGGCTCTATAAACGTGAATGATTCCCCCAAAGCAGAAGAAAACTGCTTGGAATCCATTCCTTCTAGAGCACAGCTTGACACACCCAAGGGGCCAGGTACAGCTCCAGAAAAGCTTGGCCTTGCTTGGCACATGCCTAGCTATGGCTGGTGTGCAGTGGACTTCCACGGTGTTAGACATGGTTCTACCGAAATCGCCAAACTGCAAAGGATCACAGTCCAGTAGGTGTAGTCTTCTTACCCTGTAGATGCAAATCGGTTCTGTAGCTAATTCGAAAGCTCTTCCCTGCGTTCTGTTTCAAGGATAAATACTGCCTCCTTTCAAGCCATTCCATCGCCTGAGCAATAGATTTGAGCAAGGTTTTCTACTAGTTTATGCAAATACGCACATAAAGCTCCAACAACAGTGACTCTATGGATGACTGAGTATCTCCCAGCAGAAGAGTTAAAACTCTGTCAACCTGAGCAGGATGAGCAGGAAGGGAAGGGATTTTCTCGAACCCCACAGGTGCTGATCTCCGTGGAGGGTGTAGGAGTAATTGATTTGCATAACTCTCACTTGCTTGGTGTGGATTCAAACTTACTGATTCAAATATGCAGAAAAACCCGAGGCAGGGACTGAGTAGGTGTGAAAGACAGCCTAATGGCTCCGATTCGCATCAATTAGCATTTCAAAAAAGTGTCAGGCTGCTGGAAGACCTTTTTTTAATTATTGCTGATCAGAGATTCTAGGGGGAGCAAGGAGCTATCTGTGGGTGCAAATCCAGAGTTCCGTGCAGGAGAAAGGTGTCCAAGAAAGAGAACTCATGTGTATGTGTGTGTGTGTGTGTGTGTGTGTGTGTGTGTGTGTTGTGTTGGAAGTTGGTTGTGAAGTTTCAGCCATTTATAGGAAAACAGTCCTGACATGAGGTGACTTCAGAATCCCCAGAGCTCTATTCTCTCTGGAACTTCTTAAATTTTCCATTTGAGGTGGAGCCTTGACCTCAGAATACCTGCATTTTTTTTGTATCCATGGTAATACAGAAACTGTATCCAACTGGTGGTAGTGGGGGGTCATTTCTGTTCCTCTATACCTTTGTTGTGTCTTTTAGTGGCCATGAAACCATCACCAGGAACTCATTGTTAAATCACCCCTCTCTACTGGAGACATGTCTCTGAGCAGCTGGAGTAGTAAGTGGGCAGGATGGTGACAGTGTGGAAATAAACCGAGGATTTAAGTAAGAAGAGGCAGAGGCTGGAGCTCCAGCAAGGGTACCGGGCACAGCCACCACCCCCTGCCTTGGCAGAGTCTCGGGGCAGGTCGGGGGTGGGAAGCTTCGCCGAGGAAGAGCCATGGCTTCAGATGTGCTCTGGCTGGAGGCTGTTGGCAGTGAGAAAGCGAGAAGCAGGCTGTTCAGAAGAGGGGACGCGTTAAAGGACCAGAGGCAGGTTGCCGGTTCTCTCTGCAGTTCCCAGGGGAAGGGAAGCTTCTGTCACTGCCAAGTTCTGACCCTTCACATCTGATTGCTGCAGAGGGTGGGGTCTGGCTGCCAGGACCGGTTGCTATGGATATGGTGGGTCAGAATCGAGTTGTTCTATGTGGTGTAGCCATTGTCCGCTTGTCTACTCAGCCTCTCACCAGGGCTCTATTCGGTACAAGATCAGGCAGAGGAAACAACATGTTCTTGGAGGGTGTACTGCAATCTGGAGCACAAATGGCAGCTGATTTAGAAATGCTTCCAGTTCCAACCAAATGGCACTTGGGGAAGGCCCAGTCTTGGGCCACATTATCTCTGGGAAAGTGAAAATGTCGCTATACAGCCTCTCCCTTGTCCTCCGCACCCCCACAGCCCCTTCCTGGCCTCCATGATCCTCTGGAAGGTCCATATGGAGACCTGGTCACCAACTAGCACATTGGATTTCGATGCTTATGCCTAGAGACAGGAAAGGACAAGATGTCTGAGTGATGGGCCAGGTATTGGGACTGGCAACCATGGGGCTTCTGGGTATGGTCTGCTGACCTGGCAAAAAGGCCCTGGGTCCTAGGTACACAAACACAGAAACTGTGCACACACTCAGACACAGACTACATGATCCATGGAAAACTAGAAGAATAGGGTGTCCTGCTGGTACCACAGATGCCCAAGCCGGAATAAGGACTATTTGGAACTTCAGCCCAGACTGCTCAGAGGAGTACCATGGGGCGAGCACAAGAGTCCCTGCTCCTGAGGAGCAGCACATCACAGCCTACAACAGAAGACAGGTTAGCTAGATAAAAGTGAAAGACCCCTGGAGAGGGGAGACCCTCACTCAAATCGCAGGATAACGCGACACCCCCCCCCCAAGAACTCACAAAAGACCGTCCTTGCTGCAATCATACGAGGTTTATTCGGGGAAACCAGTGCACTGGGGCCGAGCTCATATCCCACACAGGGGTAGAGGAGTTCGACCCCGAGCAACTGAGGTCAGGGGTATTTGAGGGGGAAATCACAAGGTAAGGGGTGGAGGAAAAAACATGCATGGAATGGGGAAGTACAGGATGGGGAAGTACAGGATGGGGAAGTATAGGATGGCTCAAATTTTTGTGGTTACCTAGTTCCTGGAGAAGGATGTTCTAGCCCTAGGGCCAGGCCAAGGTCAGTCAATTCCCAGAACTAAGGGTCCAGTCGGGTGGGGCTTAGTCAAACATGCAGTTCCAACTCTATTTCTGTCTCAGGCTCTAAGTTTGCTAGGGGTCTAATTTTCTCATGGGGGGCTTAGGTCTTTCAAAAGCAAAATACATTTTGCCTATCAGGTCGCTATAGGCCAAATAAGGAACCCAGCACAGCCTGTCTAGATTTTTAGTGTCCTGTCAGTTGTAGTGTTTCTTCCCAGGTATAGAGCAGGACACTCTGGGTAGAGGACCTCACAGAAAGAAGGACTTGTTGGCTTGATTCAGACAGGGGTAGGTTAGATGAGTTCTTTCCTAAAGGAGAAAAAAACCAAAGGTTTATTCATTTTCTGTGTATGAATGTTCTGCCTGCATGTATGTATGTGGGCCACATGTATGCCTGGTGTCCACAGAGGTCAGAAGAGGACATTGGGTCCCCTAGAAGTGGAGCTATGGATGGTTCTGAGCCTCCATATGAGTGCTGGAAACGGAACCCTGGTCTTCTGCAAGAACAGGTGCTCTTAATTGCAGAGTCGTCTCTCCAGTCCCAGATGATCGTTTGTGGTCATGTTCCTAGCTCTCCTGTTCCATGCCTTTGTATTTCTGTTTTGTGACAGACTTTCCCTGGGGAGATAAAACACACACACACACACACACACACACACACACACACACACCTACTCACCCCAGATTGGGAGCCCATGACAGACCACCAAAGTCCAACTTGGTGAACATATGGGATTATTATTGGGGTTACTTACAAGAATATGGGTTAGGGATTACTCATAGGAGCAGAAATGACACAAAGACAGCTTTATTACCCCAGCATGGGTGATAGTTCACAAAAGCTGGGAACCTGGAGCACAGGAACTGCGCAGCCTGCAAGCCACTCAGCAGGTTGGAGAGTGTCCTTCCCAGGTGCCCCAGTTGGTCTACACTCCTTCCAGGCAGCTTGGCTGGTTTCTGTTGTTTTCATTTAGCTGATTTGGTCTTATTTGCAGCTTGTCTTGTCTAAGAGTGACTCTCAGCTGTCTTGTTTATATAGTCTTGGGGATCAAGGGGGTCTAGTGATAGTGGCAGTCATAGGTGATTAGTGTCTTAGAGGGAGGTTATACATCCTGAGGGGGTCCAAGGAAGTCTCTTCAGTGCAGCATGCCAGGCTCAACCCTCTTAAGGCTCTGTCACCTTCCTGTCTCAGTCGGAACAAAAAGAAGATAGGGAAACTTTCAAATACTTGAAGGCTTAGTCTCTTGCTCTCTGGAGATAAGGATTCCAGGTCTATGATCAGCTTTAGCAAAGAAGACGCCTCCCTTTGGGAGGAGATTGAGGATCAGAGATAGCAGGGCAGGAGACGTCAGAGAAAGGCGAGGTTTTGTGGCTGCTTAGGAAGTCATCAAAGTACCCGGCATGTCTACAGGGTATCATTCTTTGAGCTTTCAAAATAGCAGGTGAAATAAGTGGTCTCAGCTGGTCTTGGGGATCACAGCACCCTAAAAGAGCTCTCTTCTCTCTGAAGCAAGAAACTATCAGTCCCTGGGGATGGGGGACACCACTGGCATGCCTAGCTGACATGACTTCCTTATTTGTCTCCACTCTTCCTTCCCCAGGACATTTAAAGCTGAGCTCCCGAGCTAGAGAAGAGTTGTGAGCTTGGGGAAAGCCCTACTGGACTCCCTGCCCTGGCTGACATCTGTTTTCCTTTCAGCTGAGAGAAAACCAGACCTTGAGAAGCAGGAGAAATTATTACTAGGTACTTTGGGGAGGCCCATGTTGGGTGCCATATGTTGCTGGAAACTTTGTTTGTTTGTTTTTCTTTTGGATTCTTAGACTCATTAATAAAATAATTTATAAAGGGACCTGGAAAAACAACAGGGCAAGCAAGTCGTAAGCCTGGGCAGCAGCCAGGAGGAGAGAAAAAGAAGGAAGAGAAGACGCCATATTGTTTTACAGCAGCTACAGCAGACAGTGGGTCGGGGAGAGGAGCTTCAGAGACAGAATGAGAAAGCTTGCTTAGGCTTTGGGGAAAGAGACAGAAAGAAGAAAAAGAAAGCAATGCTGCTACATCCTAGAATTTCTGCAAACACACACATTGAAATAAGGGACAATGCTTCCCTCCATCTCTTCCACGTGGCTTTAGGTAATGCATCCTTTTTTTATAGGTCCTTTAATTGACCAAGTGATTGGCAGGCCCAGCTGGATTAACTCTTATGGGCAGAGACAGCAGTATGCAGTGCTCTAATCTTTGGAGCAGATCAGGATGCCCTGTTTCCATCCAGGGCCAGAGGTAGATTTCATTCCTTTGTCTAAGAGGAAATAGTTCTCCCTTATGAGACTCATCTGAGCCCTGGTATCCTCAGCGGCCTCCAAGACTAATGTACAAGAACTTTAGGTTTAGAATCAGGAGACTTGGTGTGAAATGATTCTAGGCAGGGAAGTTGACCTATCACTGTTATTTTAGGACCTGATAAATGTAGGGCGCTGTCCTACCTAGGCCAGCTACAGCTTCACTCTTTATTTAACATGGCACAAAGCCAAAGACTCTAAGAAACAGATGTCTGGGGACAGGTCTCATTCTCTTCCTTATGAAAACCTAGTTGTGATGGTTAAAACTGGTCATTAGATGGGATCTAAAACGACCTAGGAGGCATACCTTGGCATATATCCTCCAGGGAGCTTCTCTATTGGTTTACCTGAGGTAGGAAGACCCATGGTAAATGTTGGTGGCATTATTCCATGGGCTGGGGCTCCAGACTGAATAAAAAGGAGACGGATAGGTAAGGGCCAGCATGCATTCGCCTTTCTCTTGTTGGTTGTGGACACGATGGGACCGGCTGCCTCACCCCCCTGCCACCATGCCTTTCCCACCATGACGGACTGTACTCTTAAAGTCTGAACCAAAGCTCTGTTTGGTTAGGTTATTCTCGTTGGGTATTTTCGTATATGGCAGTAAGAAAAGTAACTCTGTATCCAGCCATTCTTTCCACCGACAAACTAGGGTCCAACGCCTGACATAGATTTATTTATATTTGTTATGTTTATGAGTGTTCTGCCTACGGGTATATATGTGCATCGTGTGGATGCTTGGGACCTGCAGAGGTGAAAAGAGAACATTGGATCCCATTGATATGATGGATGCTTGTGAGCCACCATGCATGCTGGGAACCGAACCCAGATTTCTGCAGGAGCAATAACAAGTCTTCCCACCCCCCCTTGGTTTTTTTGAGACAGGGTTTCTCTGTATAGCCCTGGCTATTCTGGAACTCACTCTGCAGACCAGGCTGGACTTGGACTCAGAAATCTGCCTGCCTCTGCCTCCCAAGTGGTGGGATTAAAGGAGTGTGCCACCACTGCCCAGCTACAAGTACTCTTAACCACTGAGTCATATGTCTGACCAGTTCTACTTCTCCTCCTCCTCCTCCTCCTCCTCCTCCTCCTCTTCCTCCTCTTCCTCCTCCTCCTCCTCCTTTTCCTTCTTCTCCTCCTTCTCTTTTTCTTCTTCTCCCTCTTCTTCTCCTCCTCCTCCTTCTTTTTAAATTAAAGTGAGGATCTATGCAGCCCAGACTAACCTGAAATTCACAGCATTCTTCTCAGCCTCCCAAGTACTGGGGTAATAGGTGTGACATTATGTCTGACTTTTTGTTCCTTCTTTGTTTGAGGCAGTCTCTATAACTTTCTCTATAGCCCAGTCCAGCCCTGAACTAGAAATCCTCCTACCTCAACTCATGAGTGCTAGGTGTGTGTGTGTGTGTGTGTGTGTGTGTGTGTGTGTGTGATTATACTGGAACTGTGACCGGTAACTCCTTCAGGGTAGAAGTTCAGTATTTACTTCACAGGGAGACAGCAAGACAAACTTCCCTCGAGTCTTGACTAGAAATGTTTCTCAACAAGAAAACATACAATCCCCTGAACAAAAGGGGAATATTCCAGTGACTGAGGACCTGCAGGCCAGCATGTGGCTGAGACATGTGACCAGTGGCTTGACAAGTCCCAGAGGGTCTGAGCATCACATGCTGCTGAGAAGGAGTGACAGTGTGCATGATGGGGCAGAGACAGTCTGTAGGGATGAAAGTGAGGTCCTGGGGTGAGGAGAAGAGCAAGCAGGGCCCCAGAAAAGTGAATGCAAAAAGCTTAAGGCTGGGAAAAACAGATGATATGATCTAGGCCAATGAGCCCTTGTACAGGCATAGTCACCGAGTCCCAGAGATACAGTAATCCAAGGACCCCCTAGAGCACCCGGCTCTGGTGGAAGTAATGTGTCTAAATGTGCAAGCTCTGAACATCTGCACAAGCTACTTACCCTCTCTCACATCTGGATATGGCAAAAAGTCAGGGCACACTCCTAGCATCCTATCAGAAGATGCTAGGTATGTAATACCAGGCTTAGTATTGGGGAGATTCTTCGTGTAAACGAATTGCTATTGTTTGAATATCCCCCAAGAGCCTGTGTGCCAAAGGCTTGGTCTCCAGCCTATGCTGGTGTTGGAGGGAATGAAGCAGACAGGAAGCAGGGTTTTGTGGAAGAGCAATTCCTGGGTGTGTGACCTGGCTACTGCGTCCCCAGACCTCTTCTAGTCTGTTTCCCTGCTGCCATGATGTGAGTTGCTTCCGCTGCTGTGTGCTGCTACCATGGTTTTCCGCCTCACTTACCACAGGCCCGGAGGCAGTGGGCCCAGGTGATCTTGGGCTGAAGCCTGTGAAACCCAGATCCAAAATAACCATTTTGCCGGGCAGTGGTGGCACACGCCTGTAATCCAAGCACTTGGGAGGCAGAGGCAGGCGGATTTCTGAGTTCAAGGCCGTCTGGCCTACAGAGTGAGTTCCAGGACAGCCAGGGCTATACAGAGAAACCCTGTCTCAAAAAACAAAAAACCAAAACAAAACAAAAAACAACCCCCCCCCCAAAAAAAAACCAACAATAAAAGACATTTCTGCTTGTGTGACAGTTATCTCAGGAATTTTTGAAACAGTCTCAGGAATCTAATGTATTAATTTAGTCATAAATAAATGCTTATATGTATATATAACTGTACCTATTAGTATAGGTATCAATATGGTATACACATACAAATATGCATATAATTATAAAGGACGAACCCCAAGGGTCTGGCTCTGAAAAAAAAAAAGGTTTACTTGAAAACACGAGTGAGGGCTTGAGAATTTAAAAAGAAAGAAAGAAAGAAAGAAAGAAAGAAAGAAAGAAAGAAAGAGAGAGATAGAGAAAGAAAGAAAGAAAGAGAGAGAGAGAGAGATAGAGAAAGAAAGAAAGAAAGAAAGAAAGAAAGAAAGAAAGAAAGAAAAGAAAAGAAAAGAAAAAGAAAATACCGGTGGTTTTAGTTTTAGAGGAACACAAATCTAAGAGAAACCAACATGTGACTAGGCTGCTACAAAAACTAATGACACCCCAGGTCCTGTAGAAGAATCTAGAGAAGAGACAGCCTCAGTTTCCTTGGTTATTCAGATCACATTTGGACCATAGTTTCAACCTACAGGTCACGATGGCTGTCACCATGCTGACGTCTGGAATTGGCAGTGAGTCTAGATACCTTGTCCTTTGGAAATTTTGAGGTGGGGGTGGGGGCGGGGGTGGGGGTGGGGATTTAGCCATGGATACAACGGGGTACAGTCTCTGTAGCCTGCAGTAAGACTGGGCAGTTGGGGGGGGGGGGAGCTGCCACGCTGGCATGTTTACCATTCCTCAGGGGAAGGACGGAGACAGTTGCAGACTCAGGTGATCTTGGCCCGCAGAGCCAGTGATGCGAAGATGGGAGGTGGGGAGAGATTGATCTCTGAACGTCCGCGGGCCAGCCAAGCTCCGGGCCAATGAGAAAGTCTGTCTCAAGCAAAAGAGGGAGTGTGCCTGAGGACTATACCGTGGCTGTCCTTTAACCTCTGCGCTGTGAACATATGCGCACCCACACACGTGTACCTCAACACTGGCACTAGTTCCCTGCAGGGACTGGAACAGCATGCTCACCCAGGATACACACCAGTCCCGCCGAAATGGCGAGGCGTCTCCAGGAACAATGCAACAGCGTCTTCCCACAGAGGACCTAAGTGCCGGAAGCTCTCCGGGAGGACACACTCTACTT